>NBAY01000116.1:0-85297 GCA_002794775.1 Porodaedalea pini | reverse complement strand
AGCTCAGCGAGCGTCTACAACGACGCCTACGACGACTCGAATCGACTTGAGTTCAACAACATTAATATTGACGACGAACACAACAACGCAGGTTAAATCACAGGCTACTTACTCGCGGATGACCGGCGGCACCATGCATTCCGCACTTGACAGCTTTTCTCGTTCGTCCCTTGCTCGATATCCTCCACGCCGCCGCCGCCGCCGCCGCCACCAATGATCCTGCGCAACCTCCGCGCGCCACGCGAGGCGTTGAGGTGTTCCCCGCTACGACGACTTTTCTCTACCATCGCCGTTGGGCGTGACGGCATCTCCATCCCTGCACTGCGTGCCTCCTTCCCATTCGTCTGGCTGCGCGACGCGTGCCAGTGTCCGGTGTGCGTGCACCCGTCGACGCGCCAGAAGCTGCACCGCTCGTCCGACTTCGCCCAAGGCGTCGCGCCCGCGTCAGCAGAGGCCGTCGATGGCGGGCTGCGCGTCTCATGGACGCCTGACTCCCGACACATCTCGTTCTACCCCGCCTCCTTCCTCGCGCAGCACGCCTCGCCCTAGCGCTCTCTGCCTTCCACCACGACGTGCATCCCGAGCCATGGACAGCCGCCCAAGTCGCGTCCCTCGCGTCAATCCCATACGCCGAGCTCGACGAGCCCGAGACGCTGCTGGGCGTGTACAAGCAGCTCCTCCGTGACGGCCTGGTGTTCTTCACGGGCGTGCCGACGCAGGAGACGTCCGATGCGAAATGTGCGCTTCGTGCACTTGCGACGCGGCTGGGAGAGATCCGGAGGACGTTCTATGGCGAGACGTGGGACGTGCGGAACGTGCGGAATAGCAAGAATATCGCATATACGAACTTGGATTTGGGATTGCACATGGATCTTCTGTGTGTACCATCTTTTAATAATAATAAATGAAAAGCTAATATGGCATATAGTTACTTTCAAGGAACCGCCACGCTACCAAATACTCCACTCCCTACGAAATCGAGTGCACGGCGGCCAATCCCTCTTCGTCGACGCCCTCCATGCTGCCAACAGCTCCAATCATCGTCCCCGGCCGCCTTCGCCCAGCTCTCAACCACACCCGTGCCCTTCCACTACATCAACGACGGACACCACTTGCAATACTCGCATCCGACTTTCGAGGTCTCACATTCGCAGGGCTCGATCACGAGCATCAACTACTCCCCGCCTTTCCAGGCGCCCCTCCCCGTGCATACGCCGCGCGCGTTCTACGAGGGCGCTTGCTGCGTTTGCGGAGCGCTTGGACGATCCCGCGGCGTGCGTTACACGCCTCTTGAGGGAGGGCGATGCGGTGGTGTTTGATAACCGGCGTGTGCTTCATGGGCGAGCGGCGTTCGAGGAGGTCGGGGAAAGTGAGGAAGAGAGGGAGGGAGAGGCGAGTCGCTGGTTAAAGGGCTGTTATCTTGAGGAGGACCCGGTGCGAGATCGGATGCGTGTGCTTAGCGCGGAACTAGATGAGTGAGTAAGTGTTCACTTCCCTACACGCCGTGTAGTTGTCTGATGTATTGGCAGGTGAATGAGTGTGTTATATCATTTCAATTGATGTGTGCTCTTCAAAGTTTTACAAAGCGCTCGCGGCTTGATGAGCCGGCGAACTGCTCTTAGATGCTCTTGAAAAGTGGATATGTTTGTCTAGCGTCAGCGGGTGGCGAGTATGAGGGATGCGTTCTGTGAGTGTCTGAGTGTCACTTTGAGAAAGGCCCCAGCCGGCAGTGTTGAGTAGATTTAAAGTAGTGGGTACACAATTAACTCTCAGGTAAACGGTCTACATGACATTGTATATGAGCTCAACTGAAATTTCGTGTATACTCAGGTTATGTTGTCTATGCTACAAGTGTCAAAGCCGTAGAAGTGAAAGGAATGCCGAAAGAATGTTGTATCTGCCTCACTGCACTTTGCGCCGCTCTTCATTGCGTCTCTTCCTGTTCGTTTCCCTCGAGTTCCGTCTCACCAGTTTCCTCCCCCTCTTGCTCGTCCTCATCGTCAAAATCTGGAAAGGGTGGGAGCTCATCCTCATCATTTTGATATAGCATCGCAAGCAGCTCGCGGTGCGTCTCGACGACTCGCGCATAAGGATACACAGACTCATCTTCGGCTGCCTCCAAGATCAAGTTCTCCACGCCGCACTCTTCAAGCGCAGGCGCGTGCTTTTGCACAATCGCCATGCAGTACATGATCGCCGCCTCCGTGAGCTTCACCACGCCCTCCGGCGCGTCCTTCGCGCGGCTCTTCAGGAAATTCAGCACGCTCTCGAGCGCGAAGCCCTCGCACGCGCCCATGTTGAAGATCTGGAGGTTCGGCAGCAGCCGCGAGTCCCACAGCTCGTCTGTGCATGTGAGGGTGCGGAACACGGCGTCGGGGATCTCGCTGTGGTTGATCGTGAGGTGCACGAGCTCCGGGCAGCAGGAGAAGCATTTGAGGAGCTGCGCGTCGACGGAGCCGAAGTCCCCGAGCGAGATGCGCTGGATTGGCGCCTTGGAGGCGTCGAGGAAACTGTGTAGCCCGTTCCACGGCCGCTGTGCGACCATCGGGGTGCCTCGCAAGCCGAGCTTGATTAACTTTGGCGCTGCGATGCCGCCGAGGAGCAAATCGACGTCGGCGGGGAAGACCCATGAGAGGAAGAGCAGCTCCAGGTTCTCCAAAACGACGCGCTCGCTCGGCGCTACCCAGTCCTGCCGCTCGTACCGCGTGAGATCCATGATGCACGTCTTCAGCCCGGGCAAGCTTTGCATGATCTCAAAGGCGGTCTCTTGGCACAAGTCGCCGCCGCGATGCAGGTCGAGGAGCTCGAGATGTGTCAACTGCGTCTGTACCTTGACAGATGCGAGGTCTACGGCGCACCCGCAGATGGCGAGCGACCGGAGCGACTCCCTTGGCGGGCCCAGGTCCAGCCTCGTCTGCAAGAGTTCGACTTCGTTTTCCTCCATGCCCTGCAGCGCCATCCTATCGCCCAGCATCCCGCAATAGTAGACATGCTCGGCGTTCACCATCTCAGCCACGCCTACGTCGCGCATGAGGAACTCGGGGAACACGCCGCGGAAGCGCTGTATCCGCGCGCGTCGCGGCCCGAGGAACGCAAGGAGCTCCCTGAGGAGACTATGCAGCTCCTCCAGCGTCGCGGAGTCCGGCAAGACCATCACGTCCTCGTTGAACAGGCTGATGTCGACATCGAGCGGGGCCTCGCCGGAGCGCTCGACCCACAGCTCCACGAGCTCGCCGACGTTCGCCGGGAGCTCCTGCCAGTCCGGAACGACGACGCGCGCCCAGATGCGCGGCGAGTCGAGCGCGATGGTGCGCCAGGCGTGGCAGACCCGCGTGAGCGCGAGCGGGGCTGTGAGAGGGGAGAAACTCGGCTTGTCTGGCAGACAGTGCCGGAAGACCTCGCTGATGAGCTCCGCGGGGAGACGCCTGAATACGGAATTGTCCATGCACTTCTGCCGTCCTATCCTATCCTATCTTATCCAATCGTTTTTATTTCCTTTCTTCTTCTTCTTTTCTTTCGTTTCTCGGGGACGCTGTCGTCGTCCTGCGATATTCTCTCTCGGTTGGAAGGATCCCGTCTCACGGCGGGGGAGGCAATATCCTTTCATATGTGTCCCGGCATCACAACTCCTCTGACTCTGCGCTCGCAAAGACAACCACGACTTTGTTCCACACAGTCAGCCCGCAAATTCTCGCCCTCCCATGCGAAGAATGCAGAACGACAGCATCCTTTGTCTGCACCATGATGGCCTCAACCCCAGTATTGCGTGGAATACCCACCGGATGCTGCGAGTCCCTATTGGTTGACGAGTTCCGAGTATGCGAATTCAAAGGAATGGAATTGGAATTGGGGCCGCAAAGCTCGGCGTGCCCCGGCGTCGAGTTTTGCCGGGACCAAAGTTCAGTCGAGATTGTTGCTGCTCTGCAGAAAAGAGCAAAGAGCAAAGTCTGTTCTGCGTCAGTGAATCAAACACTGAATGCCGCTATCCCTTACAATGCATCGCGGACCATATTCCGTCTGGTCGAATCTGACTATTCACCACTATAAGTGTTTTGTTATTATTATTGCATGCTCATTCGGTTTACTTGTCGTGGGCTAGTTCTGTAGGTAGACGCACACGGCTTGCAAGAAATGAAATCCATAATGATAACAAATGATGCAGAGTATCTACAGTGTAGGGAGTCTAAGTTGTACGCGTTCAGTTCAGTTGGATGAACACAAAAGCCATGTATGAAAAACTATGGAGCAGAATGGAAAGCAAAACAGCATTGAGTACAGCCGGATGAGAGAGCGAATACCAAATCAGAAGCAATTCCAGACAAACATCCTTGAGCACAGAATCCCTACCGAGACTCCATTGTTCAGCAAACCACTCAAAGCTATAGGGAACAGCGAGTCATCTAGGTGTATTTCGCGAAGACCGGTTGACGCGGACAATAACGTTCTCAATACCGGAGTTCTCGATGTCCTTGCGATGCGTCTCAAGTATCCTCCTGCAGAAAGACAGGCGGATGCCGCGCAGGCGGCGAGCGCGGACCTGACGGCTTTTCCCGCGTGTGTTGAGCATTGCGATAAGGTCCTTCACTTCGAAATCGTCGCAAGCCTCGAGGGAGAGGAACTCGAGCATGGGCAGGACGTTATGCATAACGGGGACCCGGGGATCCAAGCGCAGCGCCTTGATGAAGGTGCTGTCGACGGAGCAGTGGCTCAGGGAGAGGTTCGTGAGCGTAGGGACGAGCCTCAGGCAGTCGAGCAGTTGGATGTCGGTAAAACCGACTTCCTTGATAGAGAGTTGTGTGAGAGCAGGACGGCCGCGCTTCAAGAAGCGCCGAAGATGGGTCCACTGGCGGCGAGTCGGTGGAGGGCCCCTTAGACCGAGGCGTCGGAGATTCGGTGTATGTAGGACGTCTAGGATGGGTCCAACATCGACGAGCCAGTCCCAAGAAATGAATAGGAACGAGAGATTGGGCATACGGATTTCCGGCAACAAGACTTCTCTACTGTATTCACCCTGAGCGACATCCAGCGTGCACGATTCTAGCCAATTTAGTTCTCGCATAAGATTGAGGCAGGTCCCAATCGACATCTGTCCTTCTCCTTGAAGCTGCCACAGATCCAGATGTGCAATTTGCCTGAGTGAGGAAAACACTTTGATATCGAAGAAAGTCTGCCTAAGAGACAAGCACCGCAGCGTATCGGGAACCTGGAAGCTTTGTGGCGCGATGCGTGTCTGTCCAGCAATATTGTCTGAGATATCACAGATAAACAAATCGTCTAGGTTGGTCATGTCTTCCAAACGTAGATCATCTAGAAGAAAACGGGGAAAGATGCGCAGGAGCTTCGTTATCCGGTGCGCGTGCGGGGCAAGTATCCGCACTACCTCTTGTACAGCAAGGACATGATCCACGGATATTTTCCATGGTTGGTAATCGCTGGCCAGGTGGAAATCAACCGATAATGGGCGGGCCCTCGATCTTTCTAGCCAGATTTTGCAGAGCCCTACAATCCCAGACGAGAGTCCTTCAATGGGCGAAGGAAGATAAATTGTATCCCAAAGCCCCGATTGCGTAACCGCACACTCTCGCCACCAGTTACACACATGAGTCAACACCAACGGGCTCTCCGCAGCTCTAAAGGACGGCACAGGTGGCAAGGTCCATAAGAATATTTCGTTGAGTAACTCGGATGGCAGCTTGCGCATGGCGCATGGCCCTGAAGGAGTAAATATCGGTTCAATCCTATCTTCGCCGAAATCCGTGTCCATGAGTTTTCGTTTTCCTTTCCGATGACTTGAATGACAAGCTGGGACCACAGCTGGGATGATCACCGAGCGGTGAAAGCTTCGATATGCACGGGTCGCCACGATGAAGAAGAATGCTTGGCAAATGGGGGACGTTATATCTGGTGGGCAGAAGAAGAGACAGGGAGGGAAGCAAAGCAGGGAGAGCCCGTTGCTCTTCACCTTTGCGGTAGCTTTTACTAATAGTCGTGGGATGCAAACATGTAAACATCAAGACCGTGGCGGGTTATGGGCAGGTCGGTCACCATACAAAGCTGAACATCGGCTAACAATGCAGGCATAGTGCCACATGAATGGTAATTCATAACAGCCAAGTGACATCCGCAAGTACATTAGAGGGCAGAAGTGGCAAACAGGGGGAGGCATAGTTTCTCTGCAAAGTCATGGATAGACAAAGTAGGCTCGCTGATGATTACCGTTCCGACTTTCTATTGATATCCGCACGTGAGTGTCTCCCTGCAGCGGGCTCGAAAATCGAGTAGTCCGATGGGGTTGTGCTACTTCTCGATTTGCCGCTAAGTATTATGTTATGTAAGTGGGCCTTTGAAATGAAGACAAACTTTGCAGTCTAGAGTAAATCAAGGCATCTTACGATTCAAAGTCGTCAGCACACAAAACAGTCTAAAGTTTGGTCAGAAGAAGGCCAATACTGGAGTGTCAATTAATTATGCATATCTATGCATGATGATATAATATGATAAGTGTCTAAATGCGATGTACAAATGCAAAACAAAACCACGAAATACTGAAACAAACAGAGGCGATTAAGGATCCTTCTTTTGAAGTCGTAAACTCCTCCGCCGAGAGAGTACCGACGGCTCATTCCCTGAGTCCTGAACATCATTCGATGCAGCTCCTGCTTCGCCTTCGTTCTCCCTTGAACAGAGCTCACCCCGCCGGCACCACTTTTTGATGAACCAGGACCCTCTTTGCAAAAAAGAGTATCAGTCAGCGAAGAATTGTATTCCAACGGAAAACCACTCACAGGTTGTTGTCGAATATCCTATCGATTGGCACAGAGCCAGGAAGCTGCTGTAATACTGTGTCGTGGTGGACAGGTTCGATGAGGACGTTTCCGCGACTCACATCGCGATGTAAGACACGCCTCTCCGTCAAGGCAATTTGATGTCCTTGCAATTTTATGAAAACCGACAAGGAATAGAAGAACATGTTATCCTATCTCAAACGCTGTCATATATTCCTTTTTTGCGAAATCGACAGTTTACATCATACCAGTGACCCTTAATCATCCTTTGAGCGAGTTCGTCTTCGAAAACACACGTCTGCCTCGTGTAATGTGGTCTACCCCAGTGCATGCGGGCTTTGAAAGTGCCCATACTGGTGTGAATCACCCGCAACAACTTGAAGCTTGAAGGTTCAAAGGGTGGATGGTTGACTGAAATTTTTTCTGGACAAAGCGTCAGTGCAGAGTTCCAAACTGGTAATCCTTTCTTCGGTTCGCAGACTATGTCACGGCGAAAAGGAGGGGCCAACTTGCTGGATTGTCAAAATCATAGCGGTGTGCTCTGATGGCACCAGAAGTATCAGACCAATAAAGATGGAACCCGTTTTTGTCACAGGAGAGACAGAGCATCCCAGCTAAATTTGGCAGTGCACGAGGTGATACATGCACATACGAAATTGCTTGAGCGTATGGAGGTTCGCGGCTTGCCCTCTTGACTTCAAGAACAGTTTGGACCCCTGTCCAAGGCACTTGAATAGCACTGCGTTCACTTTTGTCTTTATAATCAACGAGTTTCCTGGCCTCAGTGGACGTAGTCCATTTAGCAACAATATCAGGTCGCCTGTCTTTCCCTTTGAAAAGCTTAAGAGATCCACAGCCAACATCACCGGCCGCGTAGAACATTAAGGCCTTCCTAACCGCAGAAGAAATTAGTAGTATGACATGAAACTTTAGCAAAAGTGTAACCCACCATCATTGCTGACTTTCTAGAGGCGGTCTTGACTTCATTGCAAAACCTTCTCATGACTCTGTCCCAGCCAGGAGGTAAAGATCCCAACCCTCCCTCAAGCGATAGACAGTGTTTATCAAACTCCTCGGTAGGAGCCATTGAAGCACTTCCAGCAGCGCAATCTTGCATTATGGTGCAATTCTCATGCTTCGTAGCATCCATAAGATGCTTGGACTTCACCGGTGTAGTGTTCGGGTTCGTGAAGGGGTTTTAGTGATATCCATCACGCTCATTCGAATCTAGATCGCGGAAAGGGCGAGAGGAAATACGCAAGAAAGTGTCGGTGGAGTAGTAGAGAATCATTCAATCAACTTGAACTGAGGCTGACCTTGGCCGCGCCTGGCTCCGAACGCGCACACGTGATCAAGTATCACGAGACGTGATGAGAGTTGTCAATGGGACCTGAACTCACTGAGTCAGTAAACGAGAACTCATAAAGACATATCCGTCGCTTCCGAAGTAAACAAAATGGACAACTGGACCGTAGACTCCAATGAGGCACTGTCTCTCTCTTTGAGTAAGAAACATCACATCTAATGTAAAGCGTAGCTCTAAGTCGAAGAGACAGTTCGTGCATCACAGGATAAAGAGGTTCTGACGGACGATGAAACATACGAGGATTTCCACCCAACCTTCACATATCCTGTAAGAGTCCACCTCATTTTCTGAATTGTCAAGCTTATTTCAATGTAGATATACGGCGAAGAAGAGAAAATATATGGATATCGTGACCTGGTCATCGATGTGAGTAAAGCCGTCCATGTCGTACAGTTTTACTCTGAACAGGTCTCAGCTTAGATTCGCATCTGGATCCCTCGTGCAATCCCTCTCTGTGACTTCTTCAGCAATGCTGCAGTCAACATCAACTGTAGACGATGTGGAAGGCACGCTGAATAAATTCATACCTGTTGGTGAGTACGCTTCGTTTTACGTGCCACATGGAGTTGAAATGCCGACGTCTTAGTTGAACAGAACACTACAAAGACGAAAAGGAGTTTCTTGCACGTGTCGAGAAAGATGCGACAGAGTTCAAGCCTCTCGGAGATAGGATATTCTCATACAAGAGGAGCGTCGCGTCTGACAAGGGAAAGAGCAAGAAGTTTGAATCACGAGAGAATCTGGATGACGGGAGCGAGGACGTCGTTGTCTATGAAGTATATCATGTACGTGATTCTCGCCTTTATCTTCGATGTACTCGTTGAAAATGTGACGAAGGCTACCTGGCATACGCCAGGCTTCCGTGAATACCATCGACGAATGCAGCTGTTCATTCTTCTATACATTGAAGGAGGCTCATACATCCAGGAGGACGAGGAAGGGTGGGAGTTTGTCGTTCTGTAAGCCACGTATAATCATTCGTAGCATCAAGCGCTGCTAAAGTATAAGTATTAGATATGAGAAGCGAAAACGACGCGACGCGACGCATACGCCCACATACCACTTCGTTGGATACTCCTCCCTATACCCTTTCTTCTGCTTTCCAGATAGGGTGAGAATGCGGCTCAGGTGAGCTTCTGTCCTTCATCCATTGATATTTGTAACTAACTCCGCGTAAAGCCAGTTCGTCATTCTCCCACCATACCAACGTGCCGGTCATGGTTGTATGTGTTTTCTATCTGCATACGATGCCTCTTACCACGGCGCTAACTGTGCACGCAGCTTCCTTATATACTGCCATCTACGAATATGTCGTCGGCCAAATGCGCATTGCGGAATTGACCGTTGAGGATCCCGCGGAAGCGTTCGAGGACCTGCGTGATCGAAACGACCTGCGCATGCTCCTTACACATGAGCAGTTCATTACCGAAGCATTGGGCGGCAGCATAGAAGGGGGACTTGTAAAGGGCAGAGCGAAGCTGGGTCCACCTGCACAAAAAGGATGGGTGGAGAAATGGAGACAGGACTTGAAAATTGCAGGGGTTCGTGCACATCAATCCCGCGACTTTTGGTACTTATTAATTCTCGTCCATCATGTACAGCGCCAGTTCCATCGCTTGATTGAAATGCTCATTCTCAAGCACCTCGACCTTTCTGATTCTAAAGCAGTGCGAGCTTACAGGCTTCAAGTTAAGGAGCGACTATTCAAGTTCAACTATGTTCGTTATTTTCTCTCGTAGATTTCACTTCGTATCTGACCATTTCATGGTATGCAGGAGATTCTGGCTCAACTCGAGAAGTCAGAGAGACTGGAAAAGCTCGAAGAAACGTTTCAGAGCGTTCGAGAGGATTACCGGCGAATATTGGCGATGATCTAAGACACCTCTTGTGCCTTCTTGCTGTTGTTTGTATTGCGTCGTAACACATATATTAATGCGTTTGCGTTGCCCAGATTGACACCATTCCATCACTTGTACAGGACTGTAAACCTGCCGATAACAATGACATAAGCGACAGAAGTCTTCAAGCTCTTGGTTTTAGGAGCAGTCCATGTCTAAGCAGAACGTCAGCCAACTCAGCCTGAAGGTTATGACTAAAGAGATATGGCTGACCGTTTATTTCACTTGCGAGAGATGATGGTGTACAAAGAAGCAGTTCAACCTCTTGTCGTTCCAGAGCCTCCAGTTCTTCATCGGGCAGCTCAGGCTTCTGATGCAGATCTTCCTCTTCGAGCTCTGCTAAACGTACGCGACCGGCCAGCGCGAACCCTTCGGTAGTCTCAACGGTAAGGTCCTTCTCTCGTAGATTCCGCTCAGGCAGATCACTTGCTTCTTCTTCGTCTTCTACACGCATGCACTCGCAGACCTTGCGAAGCGCAAACTCGGACGTTTCGTCGCTCAATGCGCACATCGCCGCCTCAGCTACGAGTCCCTTCGCAAGTGGTTTGTTCGCAGCGAGGATGGGTCCGGCTACAACGCGACCATGCACCAGGACAGCATAATTGTCCTTTCTCTTTACGAGCGGATTACTCTGAACTCTCCTATAAATTGCCTTTTTTTGAGTGGATGGGGTTGATATCATGCAAAGAGGACTTACTTGAACTTCGCCTTATTGCAACCTGCCTTCGTGATCCATTCCAGAAGTTTCGTCACCGGATCTCGAGGTATGTCCGGATGAAGAAGCTTCAAGACGTCCTCCATCACTTTCTCAACAACCGGCACAACAGTCGTATAATTGAATCCACTATCCACAAACACTGCACCGATCACGCTCTCAAAGATGTCGGCGAGGACTTTCGGCGGGTCGTACTTCCAGTCATTCATAGCCACATCCTGGTACGAAGAGGTCGAGAGCGCGATGGCCTCTCTTCCAACGTCCTTGCTGAGCTCCGCATTATTCGCTAGGAGATATTTGTGCAACGAAAGCCGCTTCACTGCGAGTGCAGCAAGTGTGGCATTGCAAATGGCTCTAGCACGTGCCCAGGTCAACTGACCCGATTTAGCTTCAGGGAACTTGTTATAGAGGTATGTCGTTACGACAAGCTCAACGACGGCTAACGTCGAACGGTGATTAGAGGCAGCTTGATAAGGATAGAGACACAACCGCTCACCATCGCCCAGAAATTCAAGCCTCTGGTAGCAAGACCCTCCCTCATTTGAATCAAAAGACGGATGCTTGACTGCCTCAATTAAGAGATTTCCGTTGTGGAACGTATACTGAAGATCCTCTTGCAATTTATTGAAAAGGGCTGCCGTAGGTACGCTTTCGGATATAGAGTATCGTTCAGGCCAAGGGGTGGATCCGCCAAAGCAGAGACCTAACGTAGTCCCCGTCTGAAGTGCCAAATTGATACCTCCTGTTACGTATGCTGCACCGAGTGATGCTTCCATACAATCCTGAAGACTCCGTCGAGGGAAGAGCCTTCGAACGAGTGCTACTTCTTCGGAGTCTACCTCGCATTTACCCGAATCTGCGCTGGACGGTAGAACAAACTGCCAAGTCCGTATAACCCGTCGCTCGCTAGACAAGAATCGCTCGAGTCGTGCTTCCTTCGCGCGGGCCAACAGAAGACGATTGCAGACGCTGTTCGACTTTAAAGCGTCCAATTGACCCTCATGCTTGTTCGGGAAACTGTTGAATATATAGACGACGACAGACAGTTTGAGAACACTGTCCCCCATAGTCTCCAATCGTTGATTATCGAAGCCAGCTTGCGCGCAGGGAAGGGTAAAGGCTTCTATCATCAAATCGTCTGGAATTGCCGGATATTTCAGGTATCTTCGAGCTATCTTTGCGCGAAATACATCGCACACACGCTGACAGACAGGAGCGAACACCTGAAAGGCATTCGTTGTTTCTGCACTAAGCACGGCTCGTCTGCAATATGATTCCGGGAGAAGGAAGGTTGACACTGGTTGCTGGGACTCGTCATCGCCCCGTTGCGTGCCAGAAACGAGGAAGTCGTAAGACGAAGAAGGGTAGCGCGACATCGCTGACACTTCGACAATACGACCCGCAGGTGGTATAACTTTCGCCAGTTGCTTGGCTGATTTGAAGTAAAGCGGGTACTTATGCTCAAAGTAGTCTGCATAAGTATCGAAAGTTTCTTGAGTATCTCCGGCGGAAGGTTTGGAGTCCAAAGACAAATCGAGCCGAATTCGATTTAGACGAAGAGGTCGACCTGTTTTCCTGGAGTTCATAAGCATGAGCTTGCCTTCGTCATTCTCCGTGATCTCGCTCCAATCATATGTTCCCCTTTCGTCAACCACCGCCTTCTCCATCGCTGACCAGTCAATGGCCTTATGTGGACCCAGAGGGACCAGGAAGCAAGCGACAGGAGAGTCGACTGGACTGCCGGTGATACACCACCAAATACCCATCTTCGTAAACCTGTCCAACAAGTCAAGTTGAGACGAGTTTAAATCGAACGGCAGAGCTGACGAACAGGACCGGACTTGAACATGTGTATTCCGCACCGCCAGGTCAACTTCTGGAAGAAGACTTCCACAAACCAGTCCGGCACTGACTTGGTCTTCGATGTATATGACATGCATGTACCAAGGCGGGCCAGCCTTCCATGGACTCACAACAAGTACATCCATCATTACAGCGACAGCGCTGACTTTCGCGATGGGTCGACCATCTGCGTCTTCAATACTTTCGCCTTTCTGAGACTTGATTGGCGAGAGATGATCATCAAATACACCTAGGACATGCAGCGCACGAACGGCCATGAAAGCGACGGCCCGTTTCGCCTCTCTCTTTGATCGCTTATGCGGGCCCTCGAATGTGAGCTGGTCGCTCGATAGTGGCAGTGCCTGAGGAAGACGCAGAGTGGCCTTGAAGTCTCCAGCATATTTCGGCTTCAAGGAAGGGGTATACGCGTCTCTTGGAATTAAAGAGCACAGATGATTAAGGAGTGAAATAGCTGAGCTATAGGTTAATGTGGCTCCGGTGGAGGGTATAGTATAACTTTCCCGGGAGGCGATGTCCAGAGGATCATCCTCACCATCCTCCAGCTCTTCATCGTTACTAAACTCGGGCGGAGAAGAGCCTAGTGCGTTCATGGTCTGGTAAACTGTTTTCAACTCGGGCTCAGCCTGACGAAAGCCTTTGTATCGAGCGATTTTTTCTGCGTCGTTCTCCTCAGCCATTACCACGTATGTGGAATTCTGCTGACGTGCACGCCCACGAGATTGAACATAACCAACCATATGCTGAACGGAGTCATACCGAATGACGAGCTCACAGGCCTGGTCAGACCACAAAGGAATTGAAGTGTTTAACATGCGAGCACGTTATTACCGAATGGAAGAACAAACTTACGGGAAAATCAAGGCCTTCTTCTCCAACAGCGGTCGCAACCACTTGGAGGGACATGAGCGCGTGTTATGAGAGAAAAAGGTGCTAAAACCTTACATAGATTGAGCTCGCCTGCCTTAAACAACTGTACAACGTCCCGCTGCGTCTTAGTATCCATGCCTTTGATTCTTTCGCCGTCCCTGGAACTTTCACCGTGCCCTGTCAGCTCTCCGCAGCGAATCCAATCCTTTGTCTCAGCCACACGGCGAAGGATCCATGACAGTGCTACCACGACTTGTCTCTGGTCCACAAATATGATGCCTTGGAATGTGTCTGAGCGGTGTTTAACCAGAATATCAATGGTCGCTTGGAGCTTCGGAGAGAGCCATTCGGACGGTAGGGCGCGTACATCTGCAACAAGACGTCTCTGAAAAGTAGACAGAGCCGCGCGCAGTTTCTTAAGTCTAGTGGCAACGTGTTTTCCCTCATCTTGACGTGCCGGTCCTGAGAACACATCTTCTGCATGGGAAACATTTGCGCTAGAAGATGCAGCAATGGAAGGAATAATTGCATGCCGTACATGTTCTTCCACTACGTTCGATGTATGCGAGAGGAGGAAGTAGTCTGCTCCAGCTGGTCCGACCGCAGTTAACGTGACCTCGTAACGAAGTTTCAAAGTCTTAACGCTCAGCTTCGGAATGTTGAACAGCTCGGCTGATTCAAGTTGGTCCCAAAGCGATGGTTTATAATAGGTAGTGTAACGACCGTCGATCGAGCTCGAGAATCTGAGAATTATCTGAACATATCAGTATATATGAAGTTAAGCAGGCTAGCTATTGAACCTACTTCAGTGGGTCTATTCGTGTGTTGCCCAAGCGACTCGGTGTGCTCACGGACAGCAATAACTTTTGAAGACAAATTACCCTGCAGAGTCTGTATTGAAGCCAACGGCTGCTTCGGATTCCAAATCGGCGACGCTGTCATTCCGAATACTTTTGGTTTATTTCTGCTGAGCCAGTAGTGGTCTGCCATTATCATATTGTATGGATGATTTCTCTGGGCATGATGGCACTCGTCGAAAACCAGTAGAGAGATCTAAAATGAGTTGCGGCTTATCTTTGTATAAAAGCAAGACATTAAGGGCAGACAGGACGACGAACCCGGTCCATACTCCAATACCCGTGCACGAGAATGTTTTTGAAGATCTGCGCTGCGACAGCTTAAAATGCAGACTTCACACATGGACGATGATATTAGTACCTGTCATCACAAGACAATCCGACTGCGCAAACTCCACAGCCCATCTTCTCTTGTCCCAGGCATCGACGCCCATCGCGCCCTTATAGCCGCATACAGCAAGCGGTGTCTGCTCGACGAGAAAATCGCATTGTTGATCAACAAGTGGGACCTTTGGAACGAGAAAGACTGCCTTTTTCCCGGCCTGGGAAGGCTGAGCCATGACCCATTTTATGAGAAGCGCCGCGATAAACGTCTTGCCGCTGCCCGTCTCAAGCGCCGCGATGACATTGCCATGTCGTGCTTGCTCAAAAATTTCCTCCTGGTATGCGCGAGGGACATGCTTGAGAGCGTCTTCGACGTCAGCCATGAAGATGGCAGGAGGAAGCAAGAAGCCGGATGTTACGAATTCACGGCACAGAAGAGCATGATGGTTGACGGAAGTTGAAAGCAAGTTTAACTGTGATCTTTCCGTGTTTGGCGCATACCGGCGCGCGCTTCAAACTCTGCTACGGTCACTGCGCAGCTTACTGCGATCTTGCTATTTGTCCCTTCACCGCAGTCACCGACCCTATAACTTATAAGAACGCACGCAGAGCAGCTTAAAGTATCCATACAATCACTTCACTCTTCACGATGGCCATCAATGCTGATGAGGACACCGAATTGTGAGCGCGGAGCGTCTCGTTCTAGTGCGAGTCACAGTTGACTCTCATGACAGTAATGATGCGCTCCGACAGCATGGTATCCTACCGCCCAAACCGGAAGCACCACGCACACCATCACCCCCGCCATCACCAACCCTGGACGAATTGCTGGAGGGCTTCGAGCCGGATCACCTGCGCCAGCGAGCAGAAGACGCGCGGGACGATGATGAGGCGCGTGCAATCGAGGCGTACCGTCGACGGCGGATTGCAGATATGCAACGGGAACAAAATCGGGCGCGATTTGGGCGCGTGTATCCAATAGGGAAGGATGACTACAAGAGGGAGGTCACCGAAGCAAGCAAGATTGATGAAGAGGGAGAAGAGATGATTGGCAAGGGCACTGGTGTCGTATGCTTTTTATACAAGGATGGGTAAGTTTCACGTACTCTCTTGCATATATCTTGCTGATACTCTTTATTCCCAGTCATGTGGCTAGTGAGCGAGCATTCAACCATCTACGGACACTTGCAAGTCGTCATCCACGCACAAAGTTCGTCTCCATTGTTGGAGACAAATGTATACCCAACTACCCAGACCGTCATCTTCCTACCATCTTCATATATCGTAAAGGAGAAATCATGAACCAACAAGTTTCCTGGGGCGCTGACAAAGACCGTACTCTTGAAGGTACGAGCAACTCTACGTCCCGGGTATTCTATCTTAACGCGGTTGCAGAGCTCGAAGCCCTTCTTATACTTTACGGAGCCGTCATCCCTACTGGCCTGCCTCAGCCCACTCATAAAACCGATGAAGAGGACGAAGAGGATGAATTATCGGATGACGGAGCATTCTCGAGATCATCGGCTGCAAAAACCAACGGACGCGCACCTAAGAACGTGAGGGGCCCAGCCCGCAAAGATGATGACTCCGGTTCCGATTTCGATCTATGATGAAGTAAGATGTCTGTAATTGTATTTCTAAATCATTGAAAAAATAATACGAACAGACATAAATTTGAGCGTGAAATTGTTGTCTGGACGCCTGGATGGCGCTTGAAATCGAATATTCTGCTGCGGGACTGCTCCTTTTGCATTTCCCAGTCTCACGGAGAATCTACTTCTGCCCTCTTCACAGTGAGGGCTTTTTTCTGGAGCATCTGCTGCGGAACTTGATTATCTCTGCAACTCCGGTGGCGCGGCAACCCGTGAAGAAACGCGTTATGGGCCAAGCAATTGGTGAAACATGGCGCAGAATCGAGATACTGGGTGTTTGCGGTGCCAGCTCAGACTTCATTCAGGAGCTCTTCGAAAAGTGATGGTAATATTTGCCTCCTGTGCACTAGATTCCGCTTGAATCACATTCTATTCCCCGATCTGTTGCTGGAAAGTTCTTCGCCCTAGACCTATATATGACGCATGAGGCATGGGAATATGCTGTCATTCTTGATAAATGACTAACTACACATTTAGCTCGTTCGACTGCCCCATTTCTGATTCAACAGATTACTCTCGCCCTTCCGATAGTTTAACGATTTTCCGTACTTGCGACGTCCCCCTTCCTTCACACACAATCCCCATGGGGCACTCGCCCATGCATAAGAATGTCAGTCGAGGAAATAATACAGCATACTCGGCCGCCAAGTCGAGCATCCTTCCGCGATGCCACTTCTCCCAGATGTACGTGCTTCGGTGCATAAGCGACTATAATCCATACCTAGTCGGATAATCACGAAGGCACTCTTCGTCCTCGGTGGTGAGCACGCTCGCTTCGGGAACATCAGGAGGAAGGATGGCCAGCGAATAATAAGCCAGTCGCTCTTCCTCTAGCTCGGAAAATCGGAAATGCTCGCGATGATATGATTCTCTGCTGAACGCAAGCTCGCGCAGTCGCTGCAGTCCCTTCAGTCCTTCCTTCAGTACAGCATGGTTGACAAACCAATTATACTGCCAACCGAACTGTTGTCCCGCAGAGAGCCAGAGCATTTCTAGTGAAGGGATCAGACCTATGGCGGCGATCGCACGTCTGGATGCATGTGTTGATGCGAATGCGAGGCGCAATATCCTTAGCGAGGAAAAGCGAGATGCATGGATGATTGGAAGGAGGTTATTGCGCAGCGTGCGAGATTTTATAGGGAATGTGAATGATGGAAGTTCGATTTGGGGGTTGGCTGCGAGGAACGTGAAACTGGCAGCTCGACTCTTCAAGCTATAGCCACCGACGACGAGCTTCGTAAGGCATGGCAAACATCCGAGTTGTACAAGATGGGCACTATCGATGCGTTCAACCTGTAAGGTCTGCAGTGAATGTACTGCAGCACCATGCAGCGGAAGCAATCCGCGCAGGAAAAGGCTGCCGCTATCTTCCTCCTTCCAGCACTCCTGAAGATGACGTCTTTGAAGGCGTGGAAATTCGGGGGGGGGGGGGGTCGATTAACAAAGTCACCACCAAGAAGTTGTATGTCGCTCAACGTTAGCCCCCCGATGGAGTGGGCAACGGCATGAAGTATAGTCAGGAGAATGCGCACAGATGCCTCTTGTCTGACGTTATGAGATGCACACGTCTTCGGGAAGCTTTACATGCAGGGTTCAGACCAAGTAGATATATTGCGTATTCTCGACATGCCTTGAATCCGAAGCGACGACCAGTCGGCTGACGCGTGTCCCGGTCTTGAGACTAAGTCTACCATTCTCCTCGATTCACGGAGGACTTTCACCGATAATTTGGTTAATTAGTTGGATGGATAGTTGACTGATTGAGAGATACACACAATCGCAAATTGTGCGGAGCGTACGAGCTGCCGATAATTACGGTCAACGAAAGTCAAGTTCGCTAGGTCGGCCGCACCCAGATGGTGACTATGTCCGAAAACAGTTCTATTGGTAGTCGGAAGATTGGGCAATTCGAAGAGATAGGGTGTTCCTCGTTGATACGGTCGAAAGACGGAGGCTTCAAGGAACGAATTTGGGGCGAACGTATCCTTCGTAGTACAGAGTATAGATGCCATGAAAGCGTAGACTATAGTTCTGTCCTCATCTTGTACGTAGTTCTGCCATATAGCTGCGTATGGACTGAATTAAGAGTAACTAGGGAACAGTGTAGAAAAAGGACTTCAAAAGTTCAACTTGAAGTTGTTACGGGCTGATCATCACGTGCTTATACATTTATAATATCACTTCAGGCTACCCCTAAAAGTAGACCTATTAGGCTAATTCTTACACACAGATAATTAGCCTATTAGGGGTCAGGTTTGGGTGTACCCAATTTCCTGGGTGCACCCAGTGGGTGTGAGCTGGGTATACCCAATTGTAATTACTGTGGGAAAATTGGGCCTACCCAGTTTCTAGGGCACTCCCAACTGGGCCTCCCCAATGTTCCTAGGTGGGCATGCCCTGGGTATACCCAGATATGTCACTGTCACTGACTGTCTGGGGGACTTTTGGGCACACCCAGAAAATCATCCCTCCCTCCCCTTTTATTTTTTTATTTTCTTCTTCAGCTGTATACTTCTAATGGCTTCATAGATGCATATATAAATATAGGTTGCATGCTGAATGTGCATCTGCTATTTTAAGCTCTGTATATAGCTTGTAGACATTATAAAGTATGAAAGTCAATTATATTGACATCTGAGCTTGCTATTGCAGAATACCCATTGTCAAGTGCAAATAGCAAGTTGTTTGATTAAGCTTTGAGCTCAGTTTTGAATGTATCTTGACCTCAATCAAGCTCAAATTTTATTTATTTTATTTAGGACTTCATTCTACTTCAAAGTTCAAATCTCAATTCTATTGCTAAAACTTTCTTCTCCCTTAGGTCATAACAATCAAGCTAGAACCTCATGGTTGATTCTTGAGCTCTACATTCATTCTCAAATTGAGCAGCTTCTGTAAGCCCACCAGAGCATTTTTACCACATCTGACTTAACATCAACTGGCTGGACATCATGTCATGACTCTGAGGTACTGAGCTGCTGATATTCCAAGATGCACAAACTCCAGAAGGCCACCATACATCCATACCATGACTGCACTGAGTCTGAGCCTGAAACTTGGTGGCAGCATAGCCTCTGGACATTTGGAGCATAGCACATTATATTCTATTTATATTCTTTTCATATTCCCTTCACTCCCCAACCCATCCAAAGCTAATATGAACTCATTCAAAGCTCATATGCACTTGCACTGAGTCAAGTGATCCTTTGGCAGACATATACTAAAGATTTATGCATTCTGAGAGTAATTCTCAACAGATTCCTTTCAGACTGGTACTGTATAGTTCATATTATATAATCCTTCCTATTTGAACCCTTTCTGATGCCTTTGTTGCCTCAGTCTCTCTGACAGCAACAAATATTGTTTTGTCCTGTCTGTCTTGTGGGCTCAAGGTCTTGTGGGCTCAAGTGTTGGCACTATCTAGGTGCCTTCTATATAGGATCAATTTATTACTGCAAAGAGAAATAAGATTAGATACTACTGAGATGAAAAGGAGAGCCTGACTGAGAGAGCCTAGATGTCTTAGGTATATACAAAGATTTGGAGGTGTCCAGTTGGATGTGCCTAAAACATTTGAGAGTGTCTAGCTAGGTATTCCCAGATACATTGGGTATGCCCAGTTGGGCACTTTCAATTATTTGGGTATGCCCAGTTGGGCACTCCCAATTATTTGGGCACGCCCAGTTGGACACTCCCAATTATTTGGGTACCCCCAGTTGGGCACTCCTAATTATTCGGGCATGCCCAGTTGGGCACTCCCAATTATTTGGGTACGCCCAGTTGGGCACTCCCAATTATTTGGGTACGCCCAGTTGGGCACTCCCAATTATTTGGGTACGCCCAGTTGGGCACTCCCAATTATTTGGGTACGCCCAGTTGGGCACTCCCAATTATTTGGGTACGCCCAGTTGGGCACTCCCAATTATTTGGGTACGCCCAGTTGGGCACTCCCAATTATTTGGGTACGCCCAGTTGGGCACTCCCAATTATTTGGGTACGCCCAGTTGGGCACTCCCAATTATTTGGGTACGCCCAGTTGGGCACTCCCAATTATTTGGGTACGCCCAGTTGGGCACTCCCAATTATTTGGGTACGCCCAGTTGGGCACTCCCAATTATTTGGGTACGCCCAGTTGGGCACTCCCAATTATTTGGGTACGCCCAGTTGGGCACTCCCAACCATCTGGGTATGCCCAGTTGGGCACTCCCAATTATTTGGGTATGCCCAGTTGGGCACTCCCAACCATCTGGGTATGCCCAGTTGGGCACTCCCAATTATTTGGGTATGCCCAGTTGGGCACTCCCAACCATCTGGGTATGCCCAGTTGGGCACTCCCAACCATCTGGGTACGCCCAGTTGGGCACTCCCAACCATCTGGGTACGCCCAGTTGGGCACTCCCAACTATTTGGGAATACCCAGTTGGGTGTGCCTAGCTACTTATTATCTTTTTTAATTTCTGCTTAAGATTTTTTTTTTCTTTTTTTGAGAAGTAAAAACTGTTATGTCATGAAAATCAAATGGGTCTAGAATAGAAGTCTTGAATATTCTATGGAGAATTTCTCAATCATTTTACTATAGGCTCTGAATCTTAGCTGCCTTGCTCTGAAGACCAATCAATACACTGCAAGCCACTGCAGGTCAGATGACAATGTTGTTTGATGTGAAAGCAAAAGAAAGTAATGTTTGCTGTGCACTGAGCACTGCATGTTGGTGAGCTACAATGACCATACTAGAACATGCTCCAAGGGTCAGCAGCATCATACTGATCATGTTGGTACAGAGCATAGCTTGGGGAGTTGGACTGATCCACCAGGAAAATGAGTGAGTTCATGGTAGCAGTGTACTTGTTGGGGCCATGGTCACTGTAGTTGAAAAGCAAAGTCACACCCTGAATATACATGTGCAAAAAACCACTGAGGTTCAAGTTTGGGTTGTTACTGAACATGCCGAACTCCGAACCAGTTGCTGACACAAGCGAAGAGGTCATCTCAGACTAGCCAGTCATTCCGAAGTACCAATAGTTTTTTAGTTTGCTGTCTCCACCCACAAACCATCATCTGAGACAGCAAAGCAGTTCTCCTTCGCATTCGCAACAGTAAGAGGAAGAAGCTGCACTGTGTTTCCAGTCATGTCATCACTAAGGATGGTGAGAGATGCCAAAGTGAGACCACCATTGCAAACACAGTTCCAGTTACCCTTAATATCAGCATCTGACCACCAGCCATTCGTGCCCTGTGCCAGAGCAGCAATGCCAAGGGACAGACCATACTGGTTCAAAGTGGACCAGATCATCTCCTTCTTGTCATCAGCCCACATGTCGTAAAGCTAGTTGTAAGCAATACCAAAAGCGGCGGACATTTCAGCAGTGTCAAGAAAATGAGCAGGACTCCACCTGTCAACAGCGGGATCCCATGAGGTCGAGCCATTGCCAGCAGCATTCTGCAAGTACAACATATCAGCATGTATGAGGATGCAAATTATATAATGAGCCAAACCTGGAGCTCTAGCCAGGTACGGTCAACTCACAATGAATCGTTCGTCATGCGGTAGACATACGCAAAGGCCTTATGCACTCTTTGACTTGACGGCAGGCATCAAGCATACCACTGGCACCATCCATGAAATACGGGACAGGGTCCATGGCCTTCCAATCAGAGGCATTGCCGAAGATCGTCTGGTTCCAGCTGCTGAAGTAAGGGTCGTGCGCAATAAGGTTAGGCAGCACTTCCCACTTGAAAGCCGGCTCAATGAGACGCAGCTAGAGCAAAAGTAGCGTGTCTTCCTCACAGTCTGGACCTGGTTCTTCTGCATGGTGATGGTGATGTCGATGTGACGCTCTGGGATAGATGCACGGCCGCATCATCTGGCAGCGTCGCAGCACATCTAAGTGCCCTGTTTGCCATGCCTGCCTTCGTCCTCACATGACCAAACTCCGGGCTTGCGCCTGCATCTGACAAGGGTGGACTCGGGAAGTGCATCACGTTGTGCACTGCAGAAACCGGAGACGATCCAAATGCGCTTGCACCCTAGCTTTTCATGTGTTGCATGCCGCGTGACTGCTCTTCCTGCGGCGGCGTAGTACTCTTGCCGACCCAGAGACGCGGTCCTAGGGCATCGCCCAGTGCGCGTTCGCGGCGTCCAACCACATGTGATGGGACCGGAGAGATTCACCCATGTTCGATTTGAATAGCATCGATCCTGTAATGATTTCGATACGAGAGTGAGTGCGGCGACGAAAGTGCGCCGCGGGCGAAGAAGCGGCAATGACAGAGGTGACAGCGGTGTGAGCGGTTTTGCAAGGATCTTACGACGCTTGTCATTAGACTGCCTTTGAGTCTGCATCTGCTGAGTGGATGGAAGCGAAGCGTCCATCTGGTAGACTGTCGGCACGCGCGATCTGTCGGAGGGGTCCATTGACGTCAGCTCTGTCAGAAAACCGCAGGGGTTGGACGTGTCCGAAGAGGTATTCGCCTTTGACGAGAGAGACACCTCGCCTTCCCTCTTATCCAACTCCGGCTCGACCCGTCACCTTCCCCCGCACCGCCCCGATGTAGCAGAGCGCCGACTGCAGGACGCTACGTCTCGTGCGTGAACGGCGAGGCGAGTGCGATGCAACGCGTATGCGACGAAGTGCGCAAGCGTATTCGGTATCACTGGTGCCCCTCTTGATCCTGCCATTGCGGTAGCGGGGGGCACGCAAGACGACTGCGGTCGAGGACGATGTGGAAGAGGTGGAGGACGACGGAGGAAGGATCTCGGGGCAGTTGAAGGTATGGCTGACGAAGCGCGCACAGAGCTTGCTGGTGTCTTCGTGCCCGTAGTAAGTGGCGACTGCCGGTGGGGGTGCTGCCGGCGCGGGGTGGTGCGAGTGGTGTGCGCGCGGGACTGCCGATGACTGTTTTTTGTCGAACGTTTTCGGCGCGGTCGGAGGAAAAAAAACGCGATAGAGAAAAAGACACCGATCAACAGCCGCTCATCACTCAATTATCAGAGATCGGGGGGAAAGAGGGGGGACGCTTACAGAACTCGAGGTAGATGCTGCGGCAGCGGCGGACGCAGAAGACGATTTCGCAGGTGGAGGCGGGGCGTACGTCGCGCGGTGCACGCGCCGGAAGGGCGAGTGGTTCGAGCTGGCACTCGATGATGATATCGAATGCTGATGCGGATGGGGGTGGGGATGGCGCGGGGCGTGGACGGTGGCCATATTCGCTGCGGCGGGCTCTCTGGCTCTAGGCGTTGACGAGCGTCTGTGAGCGTCAAAGGACAGGTGGAGTTGATGCGTGAGAAGAGGTCGCTACGAATGTTTTGATTGGAACGAGATCCTTCTCGGACACAACGGTTGCGTCGCGTTCGCCGAAGTGCGCAGTGAGAAAGGCAGATGAGAAAACGGCTGACGTCGATGTTGAGGCGTGTGGAACATTGGCGGGGGCAGAAGGAAGAGGTGAGGAATGCGTCCCAGGTGAACAGGGCGAGGGAAGTTGAACCGCTCGACGGTTTCGGTAGATGTCGCCAGTCCCTCCCTGCCTGACAATGACGAGAGAGAGGACAGCGACGTTGCGACCGATGATGCAGCCACGGGCCGGCTTGCACTTTCTCACCAGTGCAGCAGAGACGGTAGCAAGAGTGACCAGCAGAAAGGAGAAGGCGAGCAGTTAGGAATGAGTACACCCTGCTTCATCGGGAAGTCCTGCTCGTCGTTTCCGCCAGAGACGCGGAAGACGTGGCCCTTGAACTCATCACCGAGCAAGTCGCTGGGGACACCTGGGACATCTTCTTGCCGTGGAAAATGCGGTAACGACCACCTCGCTATGAAGCACTTCTCGGTAGAAGGTCAGCTCGAATTCAAGGCTATTCTCTACATTCCGAAGCGGTGAGTCTCCTTGCTGGCCTTGCTATGAACCTGTTTCTGACGTCTCTTTTAGCGCACCGTTCGACCTCTTCGAGTCCAAGAAGAAGCGTAACAACATTAAGCTCTACGTCCGCCCCGTCTTCATTATGGACGACTGCGAGGATCTCATCCCCGAGTACCTTAACTTCGTCAAGGGTATCGTCGACTCTGAAGATCTCCCGCTCAACATCTCGCGTGAGACGCTCTAGCAGAACAAGATTCTCAAGGTCATCCGCAAGAACATCGTGAAGAAGTGCCTCGACCTCATCCAGGAGATCTCGGAGGACAAGGACAATTTCAAGAAGTTCTACGAGGCGTTCGGCAAGAGCCTCAAGCTTGGTATCCACGAGGATGCGCAGAACCGCAGCAAGCTCGCCGAGTTCCTCCGCTTCTACTCGACGAAGTCGACTGAGGAGCAGGTCTCGCTGAAAAAGGGTACGTGTTCAAGCGGCGGCCCTGTTCCATTATTTGGTTACTGACAGCTTACCGCAGACTACATCACGCGGATGCCTGAGATTCAGAAGTCCATCTACTACCTCACTGGCGAGTCGCTCAATGCCGTCAAGGACTCTCCCTTCCTTGAGGCTCTCAAGAAGAAGGGCTTCGAGGTACTCCTGCTTGTTGACCCGATCGACGAGTACGCCGTCACTCAGCTCAAGGAGTTCGACGGTCACAAGCTCGTGTGCGTGTCGAAGGAGGGTCTGGAGCTCGAGGAGACCGAAGAGGAGAAGAAGGAGCGCGAGAGTGAGGCCTCGCAGTTCGAGGAGCTCTGCAAGGTCGTCAAGGATGCGCTCGGCGACAAGGTCGAGAAGGTCGTCATCTTGAACCGCGTCACCGACTCACCATGTGTGCTTGTCACCGGCCAGTTCGGCTGGTCCGCAAATATGGAGCGCATCATGAAGGCGCAGGCGCTTCGCGACTCGTCAATGTCATCGTACATGGCGTCGAAGAAGACGCTTGAGTTTAACCCGCACAACGCGATCATCAAGGTCCTTCGATGTTGATCGTCTTTTGCTGGCCCATCGCCAGGTCAGCGATGTCGACACTTCATGGCCGGTGGTGTCTTGAGGAGCTCGTCGTGTTCTGTCCCTTCAGGCAAGCAAAAAAAATGATGAAAAGTAATTATTAGTATATTCAAATAGTTTTTATGATTATTTTTTTTGCTTACCTTGAGTGTGTGGCCGGTGGGACAGCCGTGCTCGTCGTCGATGGTGAAGACGAAACGACACGAACAACGACGACGCGTTGGTTGTGTTGCCTAATTTGGCCGATCGCCGCGTCTCAAACAAGCAATCAAAGCATTCCGATTCTTTCGGAAATCTCGAAAGTCTCAGCTGTTGGCCTCAAACAAATTCTACGGACGCGTTTAAAAATACAAAAAAATACGGAATAGTTTTATTATGTATGTATCTCTATCATAGCCAATAATTACGCGTCAAACGCGTTTTTTTATGGAGTAATAAATACAACAGTAATCTTGACATGCAGCACCAGGCCTCCAGAAGCATACACAAAAGTACAATATACCCTGAAAGGCCTGGCACCTATTCTATCATGAAGTAAGTGATACATTGTGTATGCATGCAAGGTTTCAAGCCAATCAGACATGAACTGGCTTCATAATAGAGAAGGAGGTGGTTTCATGAGATCTTCTGAATCTGAGTGTTTTGTATATCCTGTTCCCACTTTCTACTTTGATGGTACATAAAATATTAAGCATATCCAGAATGGATATGTCTATGTTTCTGTAAGTTTACAAGTTTCCAGCCTCAGTGGTTGGAGCTGGGTGAATTGAAAAACATCGAAAAGCATGGTTTTTAGAAGTTCAGAGAAAGCATATATTCATGTTGTTGCTTTATTCCAAACCTCAGGAAGCTCTATAAAATAGATATTAGTACTTTATATGACTACAATAAATGTAATCAGGTGCTAGATCTCGGAGTTAGAGGAAAGTTCTGAAGGGGCAGAGGAAATACATGCAAAACTGCTCTGTGTTTCTTGGATTTGTGTCGAGTTTCACAAAACATGAACTGTATCACCTCTCATTTCACTCCCAATTCCGAACTTTTTCCTCACCCACAAAACTAAGGACTGGATATCTTTCTTGCAGCATACTTAAATACAAATAACTAATTTTGTTGAGCTTCTCATACTGTGAACCAACTAAAAACATGAATATATGCTTTCTCTGAACTTCTAAAAACCATGCTTTTCGATGTTTTTCAATTCACCCAGCTCCAACCACTGAGGCTGGAAACTTGTAAACTTACAGAAACATAGACATATCCATTCTGGATATGCTTAATATTTTATGTACCATCAAAGTAGAAAGTGGGAACAGGATATACAAAACACTCAGATTCAGAAGATCTCATGAAACCACCTCCTTCTCTATTATGAAGCCAGTTCATGTCTGATTGGCTTGAAACCTTGCATGCATACACAATGTATCACTTACTTCATGATAGAATAGGTGCCAGGCCTTTCAGGGTATATTGTACTTTTGTGTATGCTTCTGGAGGCCTGGTGCTGCATGTCAAGATTACTGTTGTATTTATTACTCCATAAAAAAACGCGTTTGACGCGTAATTATTGGCTATGATAGAGATACATACATAATAAAACTATTCCGTATTTTTTTGTATTTTTAAACGCGTCCGTAGAATTTGTTTGAGGCCAACAGCTGAGACTTTCGAGATTTCCGAAAGAATCGGAATGCTTTGATTGCTTGTTTGAGACGCGGCGATCGGCCAAATTAGGCAACACAACCAACGCGTCGTCGTTGTTCGTGTCGTTTCGTCTTCACCATCGACGACGAGCACGGCTGTCCCACCGGCCACACACTCAAGGTAAGCAAAAAAAATAATCATAAAAACTATTTGAATATACTAATAATTACTTTTCATCATTTTTTTTGCTTGCCTGAAGGGACAGAACACGACGAGCTCCTCAAGACACCACCGGCCATGAAGTGTCGACATCGCTGACCTGGCGATGGGCCAGCAAAAGACGATCAACATCGAAGGACCTTGATGATCGCGTTGTGCGGGTTAAACTCAAGCGTCTTCTTCGACGCCATGTACGATGACATTGACGAGTCGCGAAGCGCCTGCGCCTTCATGATGCGCTCCATATTTGCGGACCAGCCGAACTGGCCGGTGACAAGCACACATGGTGAGTCGGTGACGCGGTTCAAGATGACGACCTTCTCGACCTTGTCGCCGAGCGCATCCTTGACGACCTTGCAGAGCTCCTCGAACTGCGAGGCCTCACTCTCGCGCTCCTTCTTCTCCTCTTCGGTCTCCTCGAGCTCCAGACCCTCCTTCGACACGCACACGAGCTTGTGACCGTCGAACTCCTTGAGCTGAGTGACGGCGTACTCGTCGATCGGGTCAACAAGCAGGAGTACCTCGAAGCCCTTCTTCTTGAGAGCCTCAAGGAAGGGAGAGTCCTTGACGGCATTGAGCGACTCGCCAGTGAGGTAGTAGATGGACTTCTGAATCTCAGGCATCCGCGTGATGTAGTCTGCGGTAAGCTGTCAGTAACCAAATAATGGAACAGGGCCGCCGCTTGAACACGTACCCTTTTTCAGCGAGACCTGCTCCTCAGTCGACTTCGTCGAGTAGAAGCGGAGGAACTCGGCGAGCTTGCTGCGGTTCTGCGCATCCTCGTGGATACCAAGCTTGAGGCTCTTGCCGAACGCCTCGTAGAACTTCTTGAAATTGTCCTTGTCCTCCGAGATCTCCTGGATGAGGTCGAGGCACTTCTTCACGATGTTCTTGCGGATGACCTTGAGAATCTTGTTCTGCTAGAGCGTCTCACGCGAGATGTTGAGCGGGAGATCTTCAGAGTCGACGATACCCTTGACGAAGTTAAGGTACTCGGGGATGAGATCCTCGCAGTCGTCCATAATGAAGACGGGGCGGACGTAGAGCTTAATGTTGTTACGCTTCTTCTTGGACTCGAAGAGGTCGAACGGTGCGCTAAAAGAGACGTCAGAAACAGGTTCATAGCAAGGCCAGCAAGGAGACTCACCGCTTCGGAATGTAGAGAATAGCCTTGAATTCGAGCTGACCTTCTACCGAGAAGTGCTTCATAGCGAGGTGGTCGTTACCGCATTTTCCACGGCAAGAAGATGTCCCAGGTGTCCCCAGCGACTTGCTCGGTGATGAGTTCAAGGGCCACGTCTTCCGCGTCTCTGGCGGAAACGACGAGCAGGACTTCCCGATGAAGCAGGGTGTACTCATTCCTAACTGCTCGCCTTCTCCTTTCTGCTGGTCACTCTTGCTACCGTCTCTGCTGCACTGGTGAGAAAGTGCAAGCCGGCCCGTGGCTGCATCATCGGTCGCAACGTCGCTGTCCTCTCTCTCGTCATTGTCAGGCAGGGAGGGACTGGCGACATCTACCGAAACCGTCGAGCGGTTCAACTTCCCTCGCCCTGTTCACCTGGGACGCATTCCTCACCTCTTCCTTCTGCCCCCGCCAATGTTCCACACGCCTCAACATCGACGTCAGCCGTTTTCTCATCTGCCTTTCTCACTGCGCACTTCGGCGAACGCGACGCAACCGTTGTGTCCGAGAAGGATCTCGTTCCAATCAAAACATTCGTAGCGACCTCTTCTCACGCATCAACTCCACCTGTCCTTTGACGCTCACAGACGCTCGTCAACGCCTAGAGCCAGAGAGCCCGCCGCAGCGAATATGGCCACCGTCCACGCCCCGCGCCATCCCCACCCCCATCCGCATCAGCATTCGATATCATCATCGAGTGCCAGCTCGAACCACTCGCCCTTCCGGCGCGTGCACCGCGCGACGTACGCCCCGCCTCCACCTGCGAAATCGTCTTCTGCGTCCGCCGCTGCCGCAGCATCTACCTCGAGTTCTGTAAGCGTCCCCCCTCTTTCCCCCCGATCTCTGATAATTGAGTGATGAGCGGCTGTTGATCGGTGTCTTTTTCTCTATCGCGTTTTTTTTTCCTCCGACCGCGCCGAAAACGTTCGACAAAAAACAGTCATCGGCAGTCCCGCGCGCACACCACTCGCACCACCCCGCGCCGGCAGCACCCCCACCGGCAGTCGCCACTTACTACGGGCACGAAGACACCAGCAAGCTCTGTGCGCGCTTCGTCAGCCATACCTTCAACTGCCCCGAGATCCTTCCTCCGTCGTCCTCCACCTCTTCCACATCGTCCTCGACCGCAGTCGTCTTGCGTGCCCCCCGCTACCGCAATGGCAGGATCAAGAGGGGCACCAGTGATACCGAATACGCTTGCGCACTTCGTCGCATACGCGTTGCATCGCACTCGCCTCGCCGTTCACGCACGAGACGTAGCGTCCTGCAGTCGGCGCTCTGCTACATCGGGGCGGTGCGGGGGAAGGTGACGGGTCGAGCCGGAGTTGGATAAGAGGGAAGGCGAGGTGTCTCTCTCGTCAAAGGCGAATACCTCTTCGGACACGTCCAACCCCTGCGGTTTTCTGACAGAGCTGACGTCAATGGACCCCTCCGACAGATCGCGCGTGCCGACAGTCTACCAGATGGACGCTTCGCTTCCATCCACTCAGCAGATGCAGACTCAAAGGCAGTCTAATGACAAGCGTCGTAAGATCCTTGCAAAACCGCTCACACCGCTGTCACCTCTGTCATTGCCGCTTCTTCGCCCGCGGCGCACTTTCGTCGCCGCACTCACTCTCGTATCGAAATCATTACAGGATCGATGCTATTCAAATCGAACATGGGTGAATCTCTCCGGTCCCATCACATGTGGTTGGACGCCGCGAACGCGCACTGGGCGATGCCCTAGGACCGCGTCTCTGGGTCGGCAAGAGTACTACGCCGCCGCAGGAAGAGCAGTCACGCGGCATGCAACACATGAAAAGCTAGGGTGCAAGCGCATTTGGATCGTCTCCGGTTTCTGCAGTGCACAACGTGATGCACTTCCCGAGTCCACCCTTGTCAGATGCAGGCGCAAGCCCGGAGTTTGGTCATGTGAGGACGAAGGCAGGCATGGCAAACAGGGCACTTAGATGTGCTGCGACGCTGCCAGATGATGCGGCCGTGCATCTATCCCAGAGCGTCACATCGACATCACCATCACCATGCAGAAGAACCAGGTCCAGACTGTGAGGAAGACACGCTACTTTTGCTCTAGCTGCGTCTCATTGAGCCGGCTTTCAAGTGGGAAGTGCTGCCTAACCTTATTGCGCACGACCCTTACTTCAGCAGCTGGAACCAGACGATCTTCGGCAATGCCTCTGATTGGAAGGCCATGGACCCTGTCCCGTATTTCATGGATGGTGCCAGTGGTATGCTTGATGCCTGCCGTCAAGTCAAAGAGTGCATAAGGCCTTTGCGTATGTCTACCGCATGACGAACGATTCATTGTGAGTTGACCGTACCTGGCTAGAGCTCCAGGTTTGGCTCATTATATAATTTGCATCCTCATACATGCTGATATGTTGTACTTGCAGAATGCTGCTGGCAATGGCTCGACCTCATGGGATCCCGCTGTTGACAGGTGGAGTCCTGCTCATTTTCTTGACACTGCTGAAATGTCCGCCGCTTTTGGTATTGCTTACAACTAGCTTTACGACATGTGGGCTGATGACAAGAAGGAGATGATCTGGTCCACTTTGAACCAGTATGGTCTGTCCCTTGGCATTGCTGCTCTGGCACAGGGCACGAATGGCTGGTGGTCAGATGCTGATATTAAGGGTAACTGGAACTGTGTTTGCAATGGTGGTCTCACTTTGGCATCTCTCACCATCCTTAGTGATGACATGACTGGAAACACAGTGCAGCTTCTTCCTCTTACTGTTGCGAATGCGAAGGAGAACTGCTTTGCTGTCTCAGATGATGGTTTGTGGGTGGAGACAGCAAACTAAAAAACTATTGGTACTTCGGAATGACTGGCTAGTCTGAGATGACCTCTTCGCTTGTGTCAGCAACTGGTTCGGAGTTCGGCATGTTCAGTAACAACCCAAACTTGAACCTCAGTGGTTTTTTGCACATGTATATTCAGGGTGTGACTTTGCTTTTCAACTACAGTGACCATGGCCCCAACAAGTACACTGCTACCATGAACTCACTCATTTTCCTGGTGGATCAGTCCAACTCCCCAAGCTATGCTCTGTACCAACATGATCAGTATGATGCTGCTGACCCTTGGAGCATGTTCTAGTATGGTCATTGTAGCTCACCAACATGCAGTGCTCAGTGCACAGCAAACATTACTTTCTTTTGCTTTCACATCAAACAACATTGTCATCTGACCTGCAGTGGCTTGCAGTGTATTGATTGGTCTTCAGAGCAAGGCAGCTAAGATTCAGAGCCTATAGTAAAATGATTGAGAAATTCTCCATAGAATATTCAAGACTTCTATTCTAGACCCATTTGATTTTCATGACATAACAGTTTTTACTTCTCAAAAAAAGAAAAAAAAAATCTTAAGCAGAAATTAAAAAAGATAATAAGTAGCTAGGCACACCCAACTGGGTATTCCCAAATAGTTGGGAGTGCCCAACTGGGCGTACCCAGATGGTTGGGAGTGCCCAACTGGGCGTACCCAGATGGTTGGGAGTGCCCAACTGGGCATACCCAGATGGTTGGGAGTGCCCAACTGGGCATACCCAAATAATTGGGAGTGCCCAACTGGGCATACCCAGATGGTTGGGAGTGCCCAACTGGGCATACCCAAATAATTGGGAGTGCCCAACTGGGCATACCCAGATGGTTGGGAGTGCCCAACTGGGCGTACCCAAATAATTGGGAGTGCCCAACTGGGCGTACCCAAATAATTGGGAGTGCCCAACTGGGCGTACCCAAATAATTGGGAGTGCCCAACTGGGCGTACCCAAATAATTGGGAGTGCCCAACTGGGCGTACCCAAATAATTGGGAGTGCCCAACTGGGCGTACCCAAATAATTGGGAGTGCCCAACTGGGCGTACCCAAATAATTGGGAGTGCCCAACTGGGCGTACCCAAATAATTGGGAGTGCCCAACTGGGCGTACCCAAATAATTGGGAGTGCCCAACTGGGCGTACCCAAATAATTGGGAGTGCCCAACTGGGCGTACCCAAATAATTGGGAGTGCCCAACTGGGCGTACCCAAATAATTGGGAGTGCCCAACTGGGCGTACCCAAATAATTGGGAGTGCCCAACTGGGCGTACCCAAATAATTGGGAGTGCCCAACTGGGCGTACCCAAATAATTGGGAGTGCCCAACTGGGCGTACCCAAATAATTGGGAGTGCCCAACTGGGCGTACCCAAATAATTGGGAGTGCCCAACTGGGCGTACCCAAATAATTGGGAGTGCCCAACTGGGCGTACCCAAATAATTGGGAGTGCCCAACTGGGCGTACCCAAATAATTGGGAGTGCCCAACTGGGCATGCCCGAATAATTAGGAGTGCCCAACTGGGGGTACCCAAATAATTGGGAGTGTCCAACTGGGCGTGCCCAAATAATTGGGAGTGCCCAACTGGGCATACCCAAATAATTGAAAGTGCCCAACTGGGCATACCCAATGTATCTGGGAATACCTAGCTAGACACTCTCAAATGTTTTAGGCACATCCAACTGGACACCTCCAAATCTTTGTATATACCTAAGACATCTAGGCTCTCTCAGTCAGGCTCTCCTTTTCATCTCAGTAGTATCTAATCTTATTTCTCTTTGCAGTAATAAATTGATCCTATATAGAAGGCACCTAGATAGTGCCAACACTTGAGCCCACAAGACCTTGAGCCCACAAGACAGACAGGACAAAACAATATTTGTTGCTGTCAGAGAGACTGAGGCAACAAAGGCATCAGAAAGGGTTCAAATAGGAAGGATTATATAATATGAACTATACAGTACCAGTCTGAAAGGAATCTGTTGAGAATTACTCTCAGAATGCATAAATCTTTAGTATATGTCTGCCAAAGGATCACTTGACTCAGTGCAAGTGCATATGAGCTTTGAATGAGTTCATATTAGCTTTGGATGGGTTGGGGAGTGAAGGGAATATGAAAAGAATATAAATAGAATATAATGTGCTATGCTCCAAATGTCCAGAGGCTATGCTGCCACCAAGTTTCAGGCTCAGACTCAGTGCAGTCATGGTATGGATGTATGGTGGCCTTCTGGAGTTTGTGCATCTTGGAATATCAGCAGCTCAGTACCTCAGAGTCATGACATGATGTCCAGCCAGTTGATGTTAAGTCAGATGTGGTAAAAATGCTCTGGTGGGCTTACAGAAGCTGCTCAATTTGAGAATGAATGTAGAGCTCAAGAATCAACCATGAGGTTCTAGCTTGATTGTTATGACCTAAGGGAGAAGAAAGTTTTAGCAATAGAATTGAGATTTGAACTTTGAAGTAGAATGAAGTCCTAAATAAAATAAATAAAATTTGAGCTTGATTGAGGTCAAGATACATTCAAAACTGAGCTCAAAGCTTAATCAAACAACTTGCTATTTGCACTTGACAATGGGTATTCTGCAATAGCAAGCTCAGATGTCAATATAATTGACTTTCATACTTTATAATGTCTACAAGCTATATACAGAGCTTAAAATAGCAGATGCACATTCAGCATGCAACCTATATTTATATATGCATCTATGAAGCCATTAGAAGTATACAGCTGAAGAAGAAAATAAAAAAATAAAAGGGGAGGGAGGGATGATTTTCTGGGTGTGCCCAAAAGTCCCCCAGACAGTCAGTGACAGTGACATATCTGGGTATACCCAGGGCATGCCCACCTAGGAACATTGGGGAGGCCCAGTTGGGAGTGCCCTAGAAACTGGGTAGGCCCAATTTTCCCACAGTAATTACAATTGGGTATACCCAGCTCACACCCACTGGGTGCACCCAGGAAATTGGGTACACCCAAACCTGACCCCTAATAGGCTAATTATCTGTGTGTAAGAATTAGCCTAATAGGTCTACTTTTAGGGGTAGCCTGAAGTGTATAATATCTGCTATCTACTACTAACAGACCACCAACCGCAAAGGAACCGGAACAAGACAAAGGAAACTACGTAGAGCGCAAATGATGGTAAGTGGTAACTAGTAAAGAGGTGCGTAACATGGGTGGAAGATCGTAACTAAAGGTGGAATGATGGAGGTAGATCAGACAAAGAGGGCATACTGTCCGGGGGGCGACAGAATGAAAAGTAAGCGAATTGTAAAAGAAGAAGAAAGTTATTTGGACGAAACCAGTCTGCAAAGGTTAAAGGTAAAGATCGATGGCGAAAAAGGCCGTTCCGAACAAGTGCAAAAAAAGGACAACAGTTAAGGATATGGCGGACGTCATGCTTGGTGCACAAAGGATCCGGGCAACGTGGTTCGAGGTTTCGATTATGCAAATCGAGCATGTTCAGCATTAGGCTGGCAGCGCATGATTGAACTGAACGATGTATCTTTTTCCTTGGGGAAAGCTTCAAGAATGGATGTAAGGATCGCATTGGGTGAAGGATGAATGAGGATGGCTCGATGATGGAGCGGTGACCCCTCAGGTTTATGATGTTTGCTTTCCAGTCTCGAAGGAGATCGAGCTGTACTTGCGCCTTCAAGTTAGGGAGCGAATCCGGGATTGTCTCGTGATGAGGGTTGGATGCGGTGTCTTTAGCCAGCTTATCGGCTTTAGAGTTGCCAAGTACTCCACGATGGGATGGGAGCCATTGGACGGTAATGTGAGAAGCCTCATGATGAAGGGCGAGGAATATTCCACATAGGCAACGGAAAAGAATGATGAAGTCAGCGTGTCGGGTGTCGTTGGAGAAGATAAGCTGTACGCAGTTAAGCGAATCCGAGACAATGTGGATGTGTACTGGAGTGAAGCATTTCGCAAGGAGAGAAGAGATGTGTCGTAGGGCTGCGATGAGCGCTTCCTGCTCTTCAAACAATATGTTCGAACGAGAGTGCACTGCTGAAGAAAAGACAGCAAGTTCCTGGTGATTGTGCATAATGACGAATCCGTGACTGCCGCTGTGGGAACCGTCGGCATCTGGGATGATGGAGCCATCAGTGAAGATAAAGTATTGGTATGGAGGGGGATGTAAGAAGAAAGAATTAAAATCGCGAATAGCACAGAGACGTTGCGAAGATGAAGGAATGGGAGTCATAATGAGGCGTGAATGAATGGGTGTAAAAGCAGGAAAAGAGATGACTTTAGGGATCTGTACATTGGGAAGGAGTGATGACGTTAAGTATTGGTTGTTTACCGGTTGGTGTGAGGAATGAGCAAAATAAGATAGGAGAAAACGTTGAGAAAGTGAATGAATGAAGAGATGTAAAGGTGGGCAGGAGATAAAGGATTCCGCCACAGATGGGTGAACATTGCGATTGAAAACTAAATGAAGGAAGCGGTTTTGAGTCTTTTGAAGGATGGAAATATGAGGGGAGTCTGGAAAGAGAACAGCGCCATAGATAGCGACCAAACGAATTAAGCCGAAATAAAGGAGACGGGCATACTGAAGATATGCACCATTGGACCGATTAAAAAGAAAAGAACGTTGATGTAAAGTGGAAAGAGCTTTGTTAGCTCGGGATTCGAAGTGAAGCTTGGGGGAAAGGTCATAAGAGAAGATAATTCCTAGCCAAGTGAGGTGCCGACATGGGCGAATGATAAGGTTGTTGGGTAGTGATAAAGCAGTGTTTGAGGAAGAAGGAGAATCAGTTAAGAAATGTTTGAAGGATGTGTTAGCGAAGAAGCGATGTGGAAGGATGTGAAGGAGTTCGATAGCGTCAGGGTCAATGGATAAACCAAGGGTTTGAAATTGAGAAGAAAGGAATTGGAATTGATTGCGACGGCGTACTAGGTTGGTCAAAATGCTGAGGGAACGGGAATAGAGAAGGTGGTCGTCCATATACGCCAATAAGGGGCGGTCAGGACCGAAACGGGTGTTATAAGCCGTGATGACGTTGGCTGCGGCAAATACTGAAATAAGAGGGGACAAAGGAGACCCTTGAGGAACTCCTCGGTTGGGTTTAATGAAGGGGGAAGAAAAGAAATTGTTGAAATGAAAGGAAATGGGTCGGTCGTTAAGCCAGCCCGATAGAACGCGAATGATGTTGGGGTGAACATTGGAATTAATGAGTTTTAAAAGGAGGCGATTATGTGAGATATTATCAAAGAAACCTTGAATGTCAATGGTAAGGATAGAAGTAATCCAATAACGGTGTCGACAATGCATCTCCCTCATCCTGTCGCCACCGCTATAACTGAATGGATGGGTTAGAATGGCTGAAAGTAATTCATAGCAGGCAGAAAGGGAAGAACGATGTTTCCGGCACCCATGTTGGGCGTCGGGGAGAAGATTATTTAGCTCAAAAAAAGGTTGAAGAAGATTAAAAAGGATGCGTTTGAAAAGTTTACCGATGGTGTCAACCAACGCGATGGGACGGAACGCACGGGGAACCGAAAAGTCTGAACGTTTAGGTTTGGGAATGAAGGTAATGAGAGACATCTTGAAAGGGGTAGGAAAATGTCCAATTTTCAAACATAAAGAGAAAAGGTCAACGAAAAATTGTCCGCGGTGCTTGATGAGGAGCTCCAAATGTTTGTACGAGATGTGGCTATTGCCAGGGCTCGTTTTGCGATCGATGCCTTGGAGGGCGGCATGTATGTCCGATATTTCGATGGGACGAAACACCGAGAGACCCGGAAGAGGGATGGTCTCTGGGGTATGCGGTAGTGGTGGAAAAAACATCTCCCGGAAGAGGGACGCTGTTAGGCGGGAGCCCGGGAGACGACTCGGACTGGGCAGGCCTCGGCTGACTGTCGTCTGGGATGTGCTATACTCGAGCGTAGACTCGGGACACGCTTACTCAGGCTAGGTCGTCGCGGAGGTAAGAGGATTAATACAAGTCTAAACTAATACAAGGGGGACGAGTCTCACCTAGGTCGTCGCGGAGGTAAGAGGAAAAGCAGAACAAGGAGTTCATGCGATTCCTGAGACCTTATATAGCGACGACCGTGAGACTATATTACCTAACATTACATAACGAGTGGGAATGGAACGAATGAAGGTAGTGTGGGAATGATTGTGTAAGATGGGTAAATATAATGAAAAGGACGAATATAATAAAGGAAATGGTAAAAGGGAAAATAAAGGAAAAGGTGAAAGTTCAGGTTCTAACATTACCCCCCCTTCAAGGTTGGGCGTCCCTACCAACCATGATCGCGGTCGTCGGGCTCGGTGTCGACGAAGAGCGGACAGAGTCGTTGACGAGGGATGTCGAGTTTCCGAGGTGCACCGGGATGTTTGAGGTAGAACTCAGCGATCGCCTCCTTCGCGTTCTCGCCGAAGTCCGTCTCAGGCTGCCAAGTAGGTTCATTGTAGCCGACCCACTTGACAAGGTACTGTAGTTTCCCTCGGTGCAGACGTGAGTCTAAGACTTCCTCGAGTTCGTATTCCTCCTCGTTGTCGACGATGTCTGGCGGCGGCGGCGGCGGTTGCTTCTGGCTTTCAAAGGACGGTTCGACGGCGGGTTTCAACAGGGCTTCGTTGAAGACAGGGTGGACCTTTTTCCATCGCTTCGGGAGTTTGAGCTTGTACGCGCTCGCTCCTACCTTGTCGACGATGTCAAAGGGGCCGTACCATTTGTCTGCGAGTTTCTTCGTCGGCGAGTCCGTACTGATGTTTCGCCCATCAAGGAAGACTTTGTCTCCAGCCTTGTACTCCACCGAAGCTCCTGCTGTCCGGTCATGGTAGCGCTTCATGTCCTCTGCTGCCTTGACTAGATTGTCCTTAGCAACGCGATGAGTCTCCTTGATGTGCTTGGCGAATTCTTCCGCCGACATGTTGGCAGAGGAAGTTCGTACGGTGTCGAAGCTCATAGGGTGACGTCCGGTGTTTGCATAGAAGGGTGACATCCTTGTCGCTGAATGTTCGCGGTTGTTGTAGGCGAACTCTGCGAGGGGGAGCCAGTCCTTCCAGTCCGATTGCCGATGATCGACGAAGAGCCGGAGGTACTGTTCGAGCTCTTGATTGACGCGTTCCGTCTGACCGTCCGTTTGTGGGTGGTATGCCGTTGACGGGTTGCCTTCGATGTGTAGGAGTTTGTATAGCTCCTTCATCATCGACGCATCGAACTGTGTGCCTCGGTCGTGGATGATCTTCTTCGGTAGGCCATGGAGGCGGAAGACGTGGTCTCGGTATAACTGAGCCATGCCTTCCGCTGACAGTTTCGTCGTCGTCGGGATGGCATGCATCTGTTTCGAGAATCTGTCCACGAAGACGCAGATTGCATTGTGTCCCTTAGAGTCCGGGAGTTCTCCGATTAGGTCGACCGTGACGATCTCCCAGGGACCTTCAGGGATCGCGTTAGGATGAAGCGGTCTCGACCTCGACGTTCTTAAGGCTTTCGTCCGTTGGCAACGGTTGCATCCTCGGACGTATGTTCGGACATCGGAGAACATTGACGCCCACCAGAAGTCTCGACGTACCAGTTCGACCGTCTTCGACGATCCAGGATGTCCTGCCAGGGTCGAGTCGTGGTACTCCCGCAATACCGCTTCCTTCATCATCGACGGTACGTACACCTTGCCTTTCATCCGCCACAACCCGTCGACCTTCACCATATTCGTCGGCCTCTCCGACTCGTCTTGCGCTCTCTGCGCCTCACCCACTCGTTCCAACATTTCATCACGCGACGTCCTTACCACCCCACGGTTCAGCCATTTCTCCTTGATGAACACGACGCCGTCATTGTCATCCTTGCCCTGATCATAGCCTGCCTTGCGTGACAGCAAGTCGGCCTTGCCCATTGTCTTCCCCGACTTGTGTTCGAGGTGGAAGTCGAATTCCTCGAGTTCGGTTCGCCAGCGAGCTTGACGATAGCTCAGCTTCTGCGCTGACCTGAAGTAGGTGAGGTTGGCGTGGTCGGACCAGATTTCAATTTTGTGGCGAGCGCCAAGGAGGTATTGCCGCCACTCCTTGAGCGCCGAAACGATCGCGAGCATCTCCTTGTCGTAGATCTCGTAGTTTCATTCCGCCGGTTCAAGTGCCTCTGACCTGTAGGCGATCACCCTCCACTTCCCTTCCTGCTTCTGCAACAACACACCACCGAGCGCAAAGTTCGACGAGTCCGCTTCTACGCGGAAAGGGCCCTCGTCATTGGCGATGGCTAGGACTGGAGGTGAGCAGAGACGTCGTCTCAGCTCCTCGAACGCTTCCTGCTGTTCGGTCTCCCATACCCAGTCCTTCTTGCCCGTTAACGACGTCAACGGTCGGACCACCTTGCTGTAGTCCTTAATAAACCGTCTCAGCCAGTTTCCCATGCCGAGGAACTGTTGCAGCTCCTTGAGGTTCCGTGGGGCTGGCCAGTTCGCAATCGCCTCCGTCTTTGCCGGGTCAGCCCTGATCTCTCCATTGCCGATGATGTGGCCGAGGTATTTGACGACCTTGGCGTCAAACTCGCACTTCTCCGGCTTCAGGTACAGGCCATTCTCTCGGAGGATCTGGAGTACGCGCCTCGACGTGTCGATATGCTCCTCAATGGTTTCCGAGAGGATCAGGATGTCGTCGAGGTATACGATGATCAAGTTCGCGTAGATTAGGTCCTTAAAGATGTGGTTGACAAAGGCCTGGAACGTGGCCGGCGCGTTGCAAAGACCAAAAAACATGACCGTCGGTTCGAAGAGGCCCATGTTCGTGCGAAACGCTGCTTTCCATTCGTCACCCTCGCGGATCCGGATATTGTAGTACCCCCAGCGAAGGTCAAGCTTAGTGATGTATTTCGCTTTCTTGACCTTGTCGACGAGTTCGTCAATGAGAGGGAGGGGATACTTATTCTTGATCGTACCGTCATTGAGCTTACGGTAATCCTGGATGGGGCGTAGTGATTTGTCGGCCTTCTTAATGAAGAAGAAGGGCGACGCCATGGGCGATATCGACCGTCGAATGTGACCCGACTTCAGGTTTTCATCAAGGAAGTCCTTGAGTGACTGCTGCTCAGTCGGCGTGAGCGGGTAGATCTTACAGTCGCTCGGTTTGAAGTCGGGCTTCAAGTCGATGACATGGTCCCAGGGTCGGTGTTCCGGCAGCTTCTCGAAACCTTTTTCGCTGAAAACGTCGGCGTAGTCGTTGAGGTATGCGGGCCAGGACGTCTTGTCCATTCGCATCTCACTCACCCTCCTCATCTGCTCCACCACCTTCTTCACCTCGCCTAGGTCCTCCACCGGCTCCCTCTCGATCGCACATTCTTCTGGACAGCGGATGAATTCGATTGAGCTCGTTTTCCAGTCGACCTCCGGATTGTGACGTCGAAGCCAGTCGTACCCCAGGAAGATGTTCGATGACGCTAGGGACGTTACTGCGAGGACGATCTTCTCCTGATGACGGCCGATCATGAGTTCGACGTCAACGTACTCCTCGATCAATCCGGCCTCATTGTGCGTGCCATCGGCGTTCAGCACCGCGAGGGGTCGAATGTAGCGTTTCGTTTCCAACCCGTACCTCTCGACGAACCTGACGTCGATGCAGGATCCCGTGCATCCCGAATCCACAAGGGCATGCGCATCTACCTCTCTCGCCTCACCAGCTATTTCATGCTCGACGGTCAGGAGAAGGTTCAGCTGGCGTCCGCCAGTTCCTCTCATGAACAGTTGTTCGTACTCTTCATTCTTGTTCACACCGGTGGAGACTTCGTAATCGGGAAAACCATCGACGTTGTTCGCATCTACGTATTGTACAAACGGTTGGTTATATTTTAGCGGATCCGGATTCGAAGTCTCTTGTTCTTCTCGGTCAGTCGCCCCGATGGCTACGCCTGACCATTCGCAAAACCCTGCGAGTCGACGACCTCTTCGTCATCGCCTTCTTCCTCCACATAGTCCTCCACCGTCGACCTCCGAGTGTCTACGACTTCCTCGAAGGCCGACTCCTTCATCGCTCCGAGCTCGTCGGCAAGGACACGACGTTCGCCTGGCGCCATCAGTTCCAGCATGCGCTGGATGATCGGTTTCGCCTGTGGGCACTTGTCTTTAAAGTGGCCGAGCCCACCACAGATCCAGCACGCACGTCGTCGTTGTGCCTCGTTCATCGAGACGTCCATCGGTTGACCAGCGCCTCCAAAGGTGACGCCGGTCGCATCACGTCTGTCGACGTGAGGGGCCGCTACCTGACGGCGAGCTGGGGGCGCTTGTTGTGGTAGGCGAGGAGGGGGAAGAAAGGCGCGTCCTCGTTGGATAGCGCGAATCTGCTGTTCGCCGCGGTCTATTTCAATCGCCTTGTTCTTCCAATCCTCGTATTTCGTTGGGACTGGCGTCGACCTTAGCACTCCACGGACCACCTCGATGTTCATCGCCCGCTTGAGGCGATCGCAGATGACGCTGTCGTCTTTCAACTCGGCGTGCTTAATTATCACGTCGAACTTCTGGAAGAACTCGTCCGCGGTTAGGTCCTTCTGAACCTTATCTCGGAAATCCTTCAGCGCTTTCTCCTTGCGATTTGGGTCGTCGAACGAGGCATCGAGTCGTTCCTGGAATCTTTCCCAGCTGTCGGTGAAGGTGACGATCCCCGACGTTGTCGACTCCTCGACGTAGTTCTGCGCCCACGTTGCCGCATTACCACCCTTCAGGTAGGAGAGAGCTACATAAATCTTACTCTCTGACGTAGGGTATCGACTTGGATTTGCGGATACAAAAAGGAGGACTTCACGTCTGAAGTCGAGGTAATCGTCGCCACCAGTGAATTCTCGTGGTCGGGCGACATCTATGTTGGGGGTCGGGGGGTTAGCGGCCGCGACCGGTGCTGGGGCGTTGTTCGCCTGATGGGCGAAGGCATTCGCAACGATGGCCGCGATCTGCGCCATTTGCTGTTGGCTGAAACCTTCTGCTGACATTGCGGGTTCGGGTGTCGAAGGTTCTGGAGGAGTCGGCGGTGAGGGGTCTCTGTTGGTTTCGCGGTAAGGACCTGGGGTCGGTGGTAGGTTGACCGTAGACGTTGACGGTGCAGGTGACGATGGAGCGGCTGGGGGCCACCTTGCTCTCCTCCCTCGTTCGTCTGATGAATACCAGCTGTGCCGGATTTCACTCCACCAGATGTCGTGAGTGACGCCGCTATTATTGGTCGCGACGTAGCCTGGTCGGTCTGGATCCCAACGGGCTGAAGCAGGAAGGGCCCGTTGCTGTTCGTCGGTGAGATCTATCTTGACGTTGGCGGAGGGACAGGGATCGGTTGCACGTTCGATCCGGGGTTACGCCAACGTTGAGCGGGTTCGTCAGCGAAGTTGATGACGAGGCGGTAGGATCCGAGTGAGATTACAAACGAGATTGTCGTCGAAGTTTGGACTCGTCTTGTTACCCACGTCCACGTTAGGTGCGTGCTCCACCAGAGGCTAATTCGTAGAGCCAGGGTCGGGAAATGTCGGTTGATATATTTACGTAATACACGAACGTCCGAAAACGTCCGGGCAGGGTTGAGGGTTGTCGTTTAGGGGGTTTACACGTCAAGTCCGTCGAGGGGAGCCCTCCTCTAGACCGAGTGAAGGCGAGTCGACAGCGACGACTTACGCTGGGGATGAGCCTGGGTGAGGTTCTGCTTTTATGTTAGGCGGGAGCCCGGGAGACGACTCGGACTGGGCAGGCCTCGGCTGACTGTCGTCTGGGACGTGCTATACTCGAGCGTAGACTCGGGACACGCTTACTCAGGCTAGGTCGTCGCGGAGGTAAGAGGATTAATACAAGTCTAAACTAATACAAGGGGGACGAGTCTCACCTAGGTCGTCGCGGAGGTAAGAGGAAAAGCAGAACAAGGAGTTCATGCGATTCCTGAGACCTTATATAGCGACGACCGTGAGACTATATTACCTAACATTACATAACGAGTGGGAATGGAACGAATGAAGGTAGTGTGGGAATGATTGTGTAAGATGGGTAAATATAATGAAAAGGACGAATATAATAAAGGAAATGGTAAAAGGGAAAATAAAGGAAAAGGTGAAAGTTCAGGTTCTAACAGACGCTTTATCGGATTCCGTCAGGGTGAATAGCCCATTAGACATATGGAGAGCCCCGATGGGAGCTCGGCGACGAGCCATACCCAAGTACTGGTTGCGCCAGGCGGTATGCGCATCAGATTGTTGGAGGCGGGCACCAAAAAAGGCATTTTTGGTGCGGGTAATCTCGGTGTCTAGGAGTTTTTTCGACTCGGGTCGTGGGTTGCGACAGTGATCGCGGTAAAGAGTCGAGCATGCTTCTGACCACCAATTGTTGGGGCCAAAATATGATCGAGGTTTTCGCTTGAAAAGGAACTGAGTGGCAAAGTTAGAAAGATGGGAATGAAGGGAAAAGAGGAGGTCGTCCAGCGCCTTAGGGGACTCATCCCCAGATAATGAGAAGGAAAATAAGTTGGAGTCACAGAATTCCGCAATAAAAGAGGGTAGGTCTCTAGAACGAATGGATCGAAGAGGGTGTTGTGGGGGAGCAGCCAGTTCGTTAATATTGAAGGTAAAACGAATGGGAAGATGATCGGACAAAATGTCAAGGGAAGGGTCAGAAATGGAAATTCGTTCTAAAAGGGAGGGAGCGAAATCGTCTGATGCGATTACAAGGTCGATAATGGATTTAGAACCGGTAGACCGGTTGAAATATGTGTGTTGGAAAGGAGGGTTACAAATGTATAAGCTGTTGTCGTTGATCCAGTCAACGAAGGCTGCCGATGCTTGGAAATAGCTAGATTGTTCTGGGAAAGACCAGAGATCTGAATGTCGGTTGAAGTCACCAGTGAGAATGTTGGATGGAAGGTCAAGGGGAGGAAGAGGGTCTTCAAATTTGTGAAGGGAAGGAGAATTATAAATGTTCCAGACTAATAAAGGGGATAAATCATCCCGAGAGATAGAAATGACAGTGATGTTGGGAGAAGACGAATTAGGGGTATATAAAGAAACACGGTGAATAATCCGAGGGTGTACAAGTGTACAACACCTTGGTTTAGCAGGAGAAGTCAGCCGAAATGCAATGTAAGGAGCGTAGTTGCAAATGTTAAAGACACGTGTACCAGATGAAGAAGATTTAGAGGGGACGATTGAATAGACCGTAGGGATCTCTTGGAAGCAAAGGATGTCGGGCGCAGCATGGGTAGATGAAAAGGAACGTAATAGGTAATCAAAGGTTGGTTCTGAATTGCGTAGATTAAGAGAAAAAACTGAAATAGAGTCCGTCATCGGCATCTAGAATGGGGAGCGATAGTTGCGGCGAGCTGGACACTCCGAAGAACGGGCACTGTGATTGCCCTGGCAGTTGATGCACAGAGCGAAATGATCACATTGGAGGTTGTTTGACGCCGTACATGGAGCGCATTTAGCGACGTGTACGGCAGTCCGGTGGGGCTCAGAGCAGATCGCGCAGCGTGCTACTGAGCGACACTTCGATGCAGCATGTCCCAAGCAATGGCAGTTATCGCATTGGTTAATGGTGGGGCGGGCTTTCATCTCCTCAAGTCGGCGGATGACACCAAATACGGGGACAGATCTGTTGTTATGAAGGAAGAAGTGGTCAAAGCAAAGACGAGAATCGTCCTTGAGGACAACTGAAACATTGCAGTAATCTTGTTGGTTGAGACATTCAATGGAGGACATGAACCGAGGGGGGAACATGAACTCGTAACCTTCGAATTGCGGTAGGTTGGAGATCTCGTCGTGTAAGTCTTTCTCCGAATAAATGAGGTTGGTGTCTCTGTCAAAGACTGGGACACCGGGGATGACCATCTTGAATTGAGGCGACGGAGTGAAAGCCCTTGCGCCAGAAATGTTGATGATGCGGTTTAGCTGGGTGACTAGAGAACTGTGTTGTGCGTCGAAATCAGAACGAATGTTAGTAAAAGCGATTAGTAGGTTGCTGTTCGATGTGTATTCCACATTGAGAATTATGAGATGTTTGAAGAGCAGGTTGCCTTTAAGGCCCGCACGAACTGAGTTTTTTACCGAAAGGGTGGAAGGGCAAACGGCAAGGTCACCCGGAAGTGCAAAGAAAATACGGCGAACATTACGAACGCATGTATTCACCAATCCGTTAGACCAGTTGATAGGGACGGTTGAGACTTCCCCTTGGGGGTTCTGTTCCATGGTTCAAATGACTTTGGTGGGGACGGTTTTAGGTTTTTTCTGTGCAACTTTGGCGTACAAAACCGTGGTGAAGCCATCCTGGTCGACTCCGACTGCTTCGACCAGTGGGTGGTAGATTGTCATCTGTGATCCGTGAGGGGCATTGTGTGCTGAATGAGCGTAACCATCTGGTGCAATGATGGTACCTTCCGTAGTCATACGATAACCGGAACCCGGAATACGGGTTTTAGCAATAGCGGCTGCATATTCTGATTTTCCGTTTTTTGGGGTCTGGACACGCTGTTTGGTGATAGGGCCTGGGGGAGGGAATTTGGGATCATGTATGAAACGAACTCCAATTGGGTCAGGTAGGATTTTGTTCTGTTTGTTAAGATTAGTGTTAGCAGGAACCGAGCACTGAACTGGAGAAGTTGAAACGTCAGAAAGCTGTTTTTCGATTGTGTTAGTTTTTTCAGAGATAGAAGAAACGACAGCGGAGAGGTGCTGAATGGATCTAGACATAGCATGCATGGTGTCTGTAATTTCCTGATCGCGAATGGTTTGACTGTTAACATGGATGTTTTCAAAGACGTGCTTAAAAGAAGGTGAGTGGATGCGAAAAGTAGAGTGAAAAGCTTCCAGACTCTCGTTGGCCGAGTTCTGGAGAGATGTCTGATCGTCCAGAGTGTTGGAATGGTTGATCCAAGACACCAGGTTAGAGCCAATATTGGCAAGGATGGATCCAGCACGATTAGGATCGTCATACCAGGGCTTATCGGACGACCATGTGGGTTGGGAGATAAGTGTGTTGATAGTGTTGACTGTTTCCTTAGTAAGATCAGCGAAAGAACGGTTAACATTCTCAGCAATATCCGGATCGTATTGTTCATCAATTGGAACCATATCCTGGTCAACCTGAGGGGCTTGACTGATCTGAGTGTCGGGGACGTATAAATCATCGTCGTCCATAGCGTCGTTATCGATGCGGGTGGGAGGTGGGAGTGATCGGTGTTCCTCCTCAGAATTTGAACGTTTCAGCGTGTTCTGTGATTCGATGTCCAGGGTAGGGGGAAGGTCCCCTTGTTTACAAAGCTTGGCGGCGTGTTCATCCGCCTCGACATTGGGTGACCAATTTGCACGATTCGTTTGAACTTGGTTGCATACGGCGTCGTTGTGGTTGTAGGTCTTGTCACGACCACAGACGGTGCATAACTTGGCGGTCTCACTAACACACTGGCGACTGTGATAGGGGAGATCCTGTTTACACTCCTCACACTTGGTGGGGTCCTTGGGATTAACAAGGGAACGAAGAGACTTTGTCTTATGCAGAGAAACTTTTGCTCTGGTCAACATTTTGTTGTCCATAGCGGAGAGAGAGTACGATGAAGACGATAAGCAATTTTCCCACGATGGATGATGGTGGTAGAAAGAAGAAAAGTGCTTATACATCCGGAGTCCGCCTCATGCAACTTTCTGACTCTTGACTCCCATGGAGCGGCTAGTTAAAATTCGAAGGGAACTATTCGTCAAGGTCCCTCTGGATGTTTATTGTCGCTGTCTCGTCTCTGCAATCTGGTGTAATGCTCATAAGCCTCCTCAGCTAAGCTTGTTTTGCTATTATATTATTAAACTCGGGATTGCTATCTTGTTCAAGTTACATGACTTGAGCACATTGTCGGTGAACTCAGCCTTCAGATACGATATTTGTTGCCTTCTGATTGAGACATTTCACTGATAAGAGTAGCCAACTACTCTTCCCCCCCCCCCCCATACCAGGGGGGCTCAGATTTTGTCGAAACCCCGAAGAAGGTGCTAGACTTAGTAGAAATAATCAATACCACGAAGCTTAAGATTGCCCCATAGACAGGAGGATCTGCCGCTTCAGCCCTAATAGGGTCGCTTGATTTTCTAGTAAGTTTAGTGTTCAGCTGCGAATGCGGACTCAGACTGGTATTCCAGTTAAAATTCCTTATAGAATTCTATTCACAGATTAGAAAATTGTATTGGGAGTAAAACTTCGCGGATTGCGCACATGGAAGCACATCATGATGTATTATGGGCTGTAACGACTCGGAGACATCAACAATTTGGGTGGAAAGGAATTACAGCCATTTTCATAAGTCCTGCGACACGTGCATGTCACGTGAAGTGAGCCGCGGCTGAGCCAACATGTCAAAAAATTAGAATGAATGTCTATTTTCTCCATAAATTCTGTGCAGCACCTGCTCATTAAGTACTCAAAAAAAAAGGCATGGTTCTCAGGAGCAGAAATATGTAAAATAGAGAGCAATATGTTGACTGTGTAGGTGGGTGGAGATCAAACAAGTGCAGCCAGTCTGTTCTCTCACCCATTTCCACCGAGATTCAAAAATTATGGCTCCCCTACATCTACCTGTAAAATTCTTTTCTGTATCTGTAAATTAAGTATATGACTATACCGACAGCTCCTGCAAGTTTGAAGCCAATCCATGCAGTATTCATGGTGCAGCAGCAAGGTTTGTGTTCCACTTTGAGCTCTTTCCATCTTTGCAGCATGAACAAGAGTGGAACACAAACCTTGCTGCTGCACCATGAATACTGCATGGATTGGCTTCAAACTTGCAGGAGCTGTCGGTATAGTCATATACTTAATTTACAGATACAGAAAAGAATTTTACAGGTAGATGTAGGGGAGCCATAATTTTTGAATCTCGGTGGAAATGGGTGAGAGAACAGACTGGCTGCACTTGTTTGATCTCCACCCACCTACACAGTCAACATATTGCTCTCTATTTTACATATTTCTGCTCCTGAGAACCATGCCTTTTTTTTTGAGTACTTAATGAGCAGGTGCTGCACAGAATTTACGGAGAAAATAGACATTCATTCTAATTTTTCGACATGTTGGCTCAGCCGCGGCTCACTTCACGTGACATGCACGTGTCGCAGGACTTATGAAAATGGCTGTAACCGATCAAAATCCTTGAATGACCTCGGAACTGAGATTGTAGAGGTGAGCGAAGATCGAGCCGCGTCGCATGGTGCGGTATGAGCGTCGACGGAAAGATCTTGGAAAGTTATTCATGCGACGACGTCTCAAGGTAATAATCACTGTCGCACCTATCTGTGATCCAAGTGACGAGTACTCCTATCGCAAGAGATTCCTTCCGAGCATCAAACATCCCCGCGACAGTCGATTGCTGCCTTGAAAAATGATCCGCTCATGTTGATGCCCTAAAGGTCGTAAGTTGTATATCGTTGGATGCTGTGATCTTCCCAGTGATCAAATTTAGGGCCAATTTTTCTCTCTCCACTTCGTCCAGAGCTGTACTATGCTTGAAAACAACTTCGTGCTACTGTAAGTATATTCTCTTCGGCCTGAACCAGTCACTGATTGGTTGCTGTTTTCCTTCTTCTTATCAAAAGGGAGAGGTATCAATCGGCATTCAACTGACGTTCAGTTTTCCAGACTGTGTATCCATGTCTCGCAAGCTCGGCCTGAAGCCAGGATTGGACGAAGGATACTATATAGTATGCAGCAATTGGTACTCCAAGCATTATGGCAAAGCATACACTTAGATTGTACACATCTCAACACCGATAACGGCTTCTGTGATGTGCACGGTTTCTCTCTGTGTAATTGGGCGCTCTACGTGTAACGCGCTTAGAGTTCGCCTCTAACAATGATGCATATCCAAAAATTCGGCTGCGTTTATTACATCAACGAAATTATAGCAAGCTTGCCTTGACACCGTCCCACTCGGCGCCGTTGACAAAAAGGATAGCAGCTTACGAGCCTCTTTCGGTCCACATGCACGCATGAGCTCCAGGCTCAGCAACGCGGTGTAGTGACGAAGGAAAGCGACCGTACATCAAAGTTTGTAGGAACCTTTCACAGTCGGTTGCATCCTCGGACGTAAGGGCTAAGGATCGTACTATGTCAGACTAAGTTACTATTAGCACATCTAATGTGAAGTACATCTTGTCATTGCATCTGCCATCGAGACAATCAGGATGCGATTCTGCCTCGTCGATCGAAGATTGCATTCTCAACTCAATTGCGTGTAATCACCTATAGTCATCATATCAGTACGCCTCTATCACAAGAATCCACGGATCTTGAAAACTATATTTGAAGATCTAATCCGAGAGGTGACGGTGCGGGGTGATCAAAATAATTTCACGGGTAGAGCATACAGCTACAACACTCATCCGACCAACATCGAGCTTCGAAGAGCGTGCTGTTAGGATAAATCGAGCTCACAGTTGCTTCTAATAGGCGCTTCGGTCCCTCGAGACATGGGCGGCTCGCGTAAGAGTTGTATCCCGGCGTGCACATTGCAATTTCTCGTCTTGTAAATCAAAGCATTCGATCATGATGCTGCAAATGATACGCCCTTCTTCTTTGCAGGCACCGGGAACTGCGTTTCGGAGGGTTCCCGAGGTTTGCTCGCGGCTTTATGCATTTCAGCCTTCTGCTTCTTCGTCCGAGCCATCCGCGCACGAACTACTTCTTTTGCCTCTTTCTGCAACTAGTTTCAGAATGAGTTCTTCGCTTGTAATCAACTGGCTTACCAGCCGACTGTTGTCAGAGCAAGAGCGGGGCTTTTTCTTGTTTCCATGATCCTCATGACGTTCCTACACAAAGCAAAGATGATCGTAGCAAAGCTCTGTGAGCTTCCCACTCACTGTCAGAGCAATGAACGGAGCCTGACGTTATTGTGCCTTTTCTTGATGAGGGCCTTGTCTTCCTGCGTATCTGCGATTGATTCTGCGAGCAACAAGGCGTCACTCTTACATAAGTACTAAATGTTAGCCGTTTTACGGGTAGATGCAGACTGCGATATAAGAAATTCGCCTGTTACTGACCTTGGACTCGATGTATCGTTTTTCTTTCTTGGCCATGAAAAACTTGGGCGAGATCCGGAGGGCAACCGAAAATCATGTGATGTACAAAAAGCACCGCTGGTACAAATAGTACTAGTGTTGCCTTTCTTGGTCACACTGCCTTTGCTTTAACCTTCCAAGTCACGGAATGTTGCACACATATTGGACAGCAACTCAATAATTCAATAACTGAATGATCGCTTCCTTTCACGATCTATCAATGCGGGAAGTCCTCAACCATATGAGATCTCAAAATCCTGGCTTCTTGATTCAGAATTGGACTCGTCTAACGCTTTCTTGTAATAATAGCGTCACTTCACTTCATCTTCGCTCCTTGAAACAGTGTTCGGACTCATCTCGCATGGAGATCACTACTGCGCTTGTCGTGGATCATCAATGCGCAGCACTTTTTCGTCCTTCACATTCTCATGGGCGCCGCAGGTCCTCGCATGGGCCTCAGACTCGGATCGGTACGTCAGAGTTCACCCTGAACGCCTTCACATGCTCACGGTGGTGCTTGCCGATGCAGCGAAAGGAAGCGGCGCCGGTTCGAACTGCTTCGGGAACCGTCAATACTGCGTCTATTAGACTATGCACCGTAAGTGAAAGCAATCGCGAGCCACTTTCCCCTACTGTGTATGATCCTTCCACAGCCTCAACGGACTTCTCGGGAAAGGCCAAAGAACGTGAATGTGGCGAATCGTTTTCAGACGCCTCTCTCTCCCGTAACCCTGTTACTTTCGCCGCAACCTTCGGCGGTATGTCGCTTTGACTGAGACATGAGCTTTGTTGATGCAGAGCGGTCGCCGCCTCATAATGCTTCAGACGTGATGGAAAGATCATTCTCTGGGCCATCACCGGGAAGACCTTCTCTTTAATTCCTGGAATATATATCTACTGGCTATGCTCCAATCTCTTGTAAGGTATAAAATGTAGACGTCGGTGAGTGAAGACAACCAGCAACCAGCCAACATATATCTTTCAGCTCCACTGAGATATTTATCTTCACCACTTCCCAGAACGTACAGTGACTCTAGATTGCGCTATGTGCCATTGGAGAAGGTCTGCGGTCCTATTCGAGCATCGCTAGTCCTGGTTGTTGAAACACTTTCCAGAGTGACTAATTTCTATAGGCGATGTGGCCATTCAATTTCTCTCGTAAGTATCTCTTCCTATCAAGGCCTTCAGTGCTGTTCGCTGAATAGTATCCATGCAGCCCGATGAAATGGTATGAAACACCGCACTTCCAGGGCGTATTGTAGAGCAGTGACATTCTTTCTCGTAGATCTACTGCGTCAGCCATAGATGCAAGTTCAGCCCAAACCATCCTATCGACTGTCTCCCTCCTAATTGTCAGAGAACCTGTTGGCAGTAGTACGTACGATCTCTCCTTCCTTTTAAACTCGAAGCTCACATGTTTCTCTAGTCGTCAATACCCGGAGCAGTACTGTACGTCACAAGCATCCGTTGTATCTACAGTCATGGCCTTCACTTCCTCACACCTCTTTGCAGCACCCCAGATTGACACAGTCTGCCCCTCCTGCGCAGCCGGGAATTACTCTGGCTCTCCATACTAATAGCGGGATTGAGGATGGACGAAGTTGACTATGTAATGTTACAATTTATTCATCTATAAATGTGCGATAGGCCAACCAGTATTTATCTCAAGCTTCAATTGTTTTTCAAGCTTTGTTGATATGCGAATTGTACAAAGTTGACCAGAAATCATTCGTTTATCCGTAGCTTTCCCCTGTTTGAGGCCTGCCGTGTCTCTAGAAGCTTTATGTACAGTATGTAAATATATTAATGCATTAATATTGGAGATGATAAAGTTTGACGCGTGGTCGGACACGCGTTGCGTGACGTAGCCGTTGCGTTGTCAATTGCTACGGGCCACACTAATTCAGCGCTTAGCCGCTCCAAGCGAGTTCTTGTATAAATGAGTTCGAGTTGCCCACTGACATTCTCTCCCCGCTTCCACTCAAACCACGACTATGGCTGGTACGTTTGTGTCTCCCTTGATCCTGGCTTGCCAATGCGGTGCTTCACATGCTAACGACGCTGTCCATGCAGGAACTAAACGCAGTGCTTCTGAGGCTGGAGCAAGAGAGACGCGCGCGTCGAAAAACCCAAAGACCAACGACTCGCCTAAGTCCCCGAAGAACAGCAAGGGTGCAGGAAGGGGTGGAAAGAAGGGTGCAAAAGTAAGCATGACGTGTTGTTGCCTTGCTTGTACATGTCTAATCGCTCTACGTATCGTAACGTTAGGCATCTCTTGCGCCCTCAGCCTTCAAGTCGAAGGCTCTCCCGTTGCATGTCAACTTCACGCACACACCACCAGCCATTCCAGCTGATGACAAGACAGTGCCTTCGACCTCTGCGGACCCAGGATCGATCGGTTCAGCAACTCTGGTACCGACCGAGTTCAGCACGGGGAGTTACGGTTGGAAGGGCAACAAGCGTGTCACAATAGAAATCCCGAACCCAGATGGAGGTGAGGGTGAGAAGGTGCAAGTTATGATCTCGTGCGTTGCTGCTCCCCTTCTCGAACTTTCAAGAAAATCTGATGATTTGGCCAGAATCAATGCGACTGTCCTCGGCAGTAAGAATGCTAAAGATGGTAAAGACGAAGACACTAAGGATTCAAAGGAAGTGAACGAAGAAGCTGACAAGGTCGAAGATGTGGCTGATGCTGCTGAAGACCCTGCGGAAGAATGAATCGCGCTCTTTCACGTCACCTAAGCTGCTATCTTTCTGAATTTCTATGAGCAGCCATCCTTAAATATCATGGAATTGTCCAAACATCTTGATACATATAATGAAGATTTTTTTTCTGGATGGAGTCAACATTAATCACGACAGGAGTGCTTCGAGGATTACTGCCATTTCCATTTTGGCTCCCTTGACTATGCCTTATATCACCCGCAATCGTATCTCAACTTCACTTTATTCGCAACACTCTTCCGAACCCTCCTCTTCTTTCGTATTGGCGTTATCGTAACACCATTATATCTTGTCTTAGAATCCTCGGCCACTCTAGAGTGTAAAATGAAGGGTTGCGATTTGAATGGTACCAGTAAATCAGCTTGCATTGTTAATTCGTCCATCACGCAAGTATCCAAGAATGACATTACATCTGCTTAGTGGCTTCAAGTTCCTCTCGGACTGCTCCCATAGAGTGCCCATTCGACCAGAAGGTGACAGTGACCACACTAGATCGCTGGGACGTGCAATGCTCTGGTTCGGGCGTACGAAACTATGAATATGTGTACTCAACTTAGTATGGACAATGAGTCGAACGTCTCGACCGATCTGGTAAATTATCTATAAGGAACATTTAGAAGAACATGTCTTGGGGGCTGACGAAGCAGGTCGACATGCTCGAATATCGGGAAGGTCTGGTTGGCAGGGGTGAAGTCATACGAGGGTGCGATAGAGAAACCAACACACCCTGAAGGTGTTACTGTATTGACTTGCGACAATGTAGCCATACAGCTCTGTGCGCACAATCGCTTTCCTGTAGCTTACACTTCAAGTGGTGTAAAGGCCCTGTCTACAAGAGCGTAGGCGAGAAATCTTAAGAAACGGGAGCTGCTATTCCTGGGATCCACGCTTATAACTGAATGGTAGGCGTGATGGGAGTAAAAGAGGCATGGCTTAAGGCACTGTCTAACCAGCTCTAACATAGAAAAACGTTCATCGGAGCAGTGCAAAGACTGCGAACGTCAAGCATCGTAGGTGGAGACAGAACATAGCCCCTTTGAAGATGCAATGTAAGTTGTGTTCCAGGGAAGCTCAATCAGACTTATAGCATCCATCGCAGCGCGTCCGAGTCAGCTGTGATGAGATAAGATACAGTATGGCCCACTTCTAGGAGCAAGACATCACTTTGCTTAGTCTCATAGGCTTCAGCTCTCGTATTTAATTTTTAGCAAGCTTTAATTAATAACGTTCATCTTTTCTAGCCCATATACCAGTTATATATGCCAAGGGCAACAAATCAATTGCTGTTGGGTTCTTCTCCTTTGATCGTGGGTTGGACAAAAAGCTTCTTTGTGTCAACTTTAATCTATAATACAATTGTTCATAATTAAATACCACATGAACCAATTTATCACTTATGATACGACTCATGGAATAGTATTAGTACTTTAGTAAATTATGCAGGCTCGACTCGAAATGCGGAGTTTAAAACTAAGTCGCGTCGCGACACGCTGTTAGCACGTGATGCACGCGTGGCCCGCGAGTTCTCAGAGGACGCCCCTCATCTCTCGTCTCTCATCTCTCATCACATCCACAAGACCTCAAAGCTTAAAATGACTTCTGAGTGTACTCACCTTTCGCGTCTTCCCGGGCTTTCTGCTCCGAAACTGTCACAGTCTGTTCACCGCGAGGAGTGTACGCAGTGCTTTGACAATCAGGTGCGGTAAATTGGACCTTTCTACTTACGCCACACACTCACACTGTGGTCTAGGATAGCGAAGCAGGTATAGACGTTTGTCTCTCATGCTTCAACGGTGGCTGTCTTAGCTCCGAACGCCACCATGCGCGTACGCATGTCGAGAAGACCGGCCATACCTTTACTCTGAACGTCAAGCGCAGGTCCAAACCGACGAGCGCTAAGCGAGTGTGTCCTCATTGCATCTATCGAGAAAGATATATTTTAACCGAATGATCTGCCACAGGAGAATAATGAAGAGCCTCCGGCAAAGATGACGAAACTTGCGATCATAGAAGAACGCGAAGGAGATAAATTTGAACACATCACGACGTTGAAATGCTGGAGCTGTGAAAACCTCTCGGGGCGTGAACTATCCGAGCTTTCTAATGAGTCGAAGGTGAAAGATATTATACACGACGTCATGACCTCGTTGTCTTCTGCACGTCAGTCAGAAGTTAAGGCTTGGGAGGAGGAGATCACGGCATGCGAGCATACCTTGATGCTCGAGCAGGCATCTACCGGACCCATTCTAGAGTCCGGTCTCGCGCATTGTCAAAAATGCGATCTAAAAGAGAACCTGTGGCTTTGTCTAACTTGTGGATCTCTTGGGTGCGGTAGGCAGCAGTTTGGTGGATTGGGCGGGAATGGTCATGGACTGGCTCACTACGAAGAGACCTACCACCCGGTGAGCGTCAAACTCGGTACCATCACTCCAGAAGGAAGTGCAGGTTAGTTTCCGCTCCGTTCAGCCGGTGAAAGATCTTATGACCTGTGTCGTCTAGATATCTACTGCTACGAGTGTAATGACGCTAGGCTTGACTTGGATCTCGCTGCACATCTGCATACATTCGGCATCAACGTCAGCACGCAGACGAAAACGGAGAAATCCATGACTGAATTGGTTCGTGTGCATTGTAAATTTTTCATGCCCGCTCTAATGGCTTAGGAAAAAAGCAAATCGAGCACAATCTCAAGTTTGACTTCAGCTTGACGGATGAATCCGGGAAAGCGCTTGAACCTGTCTTTGGCCAGGGCTTGACTGGGCTCACAAACCTTGGTAACAGGTTCGAATTCTCGTTAGTAATCGGAATCATTCACTGACCAAACTCGAAGCTGCTACATGGCCTCTGTGGTTCAGGTTCTCTTTGCACTCCCGGATTTCCAGGCTCGGTATTTTCCTTCGGCACCCCATCATTGGCAGACATGTCCGGAGCCCCTTCCTGCATCTTGCCTTGAATGCCAGATGCATAAGCTCGCCGACGGACTGCTTTCTGGCCGTTACTCAAAACCATGTACTACACCATCAGATAATCCGCTAGCACATGACTCTCCGGCGCCAGTTTTCCAGGAAGGAGTACGCCCGGTCACGTTCAAGGCGCTTATTGGCAAGGGTCACGCAGAATTTGCAACTATGCGGCAACAAGATGCAGAGGAGTTCTTTTCACATCTGCTTACGGTTCTACGCCAGAACGCGAAGAAACGTGGGCTCAAGCCAGAGGATGAGCCGACGGAAACATTTACTTTCGGTATGGAGCAACGCTTGCAGTGTAACGACTGCAAGCGTGTAAGATACCGCGTAGACAGCCAGGACACTCTGAGCGTACCGGTGCCTGCGCGTGAAAAGGGAAAGGACGCGGAGGGAAGAGTCCTTTATGAAGACGTTGCATTGACGGAGTCGTTGGATTCTGTGACTGCAGATGAAGCATTAGAGTATCAATGCCCAAACTGTAGCAAGAACGTCCTCGCTATCAAGTAAGCCCACTTCCTTGGTTTCTTCGATCCAAGCCTACTTAAATTTTAATGAAGGAGATCCCGTTTCTCTACCTTTCCTAAGGTGCTCATACTCCACGCAAAAAAGTTCCAGCTCGTCAACTGGGTCCCAGTCAAACTTGGTCAGAGCTGTCTTCGTGTGTCCCTTAAACGTAACATGTTGACAAAAGAACAGACATTCCTCTCATATTGCCTGCCGACGACGAGTTGATCTTGGACTCCTACCTCAGCCAGGGCCTACATCCTGACGAGACCGAACTTCCAGACGAAACAGCTGGTACGTCGTCCCTCCATCCGTGTTTTCTATTTCTTTTCATGTTCATACTTTCGTTACAGCATCGGTGGAACCAAGTTTCAATGAAGCTGCGATGGGCCAGCTAGAAGCAATGGGATTTCTGCAAATTCGATGCAAAAAGGCCCTTCTTGCAACAGGTAATGCTGATCCGGAGGCGGCTATGGAATGGTTATTTGCGCATATGGAAGATCCGGGTTAGCTAACATTTCTCAGAGTACTTCTCGATAATCTAGACATACTAACTCCAACCTGCGATAGACATCGACGACCCTATACCTACTGGTGGAAATGTAGCAGCGAGCGGACCCGAACCATCTGCAGAACAGATTAGCATGCTTGCTGACATGGGCTTCACACCTGCGCAGGCAAAGAAGGCACTCCGCGAGACTGTTAGCAGTGTTTCCTTTTACTTCAGATCTCCGAAAGCTTATCTGATGTCGGATACTTTTTCTCAAGGGTGGAAATGCCGAGCGTGCTGTCGAGTGGCTCTTCAGTCATCCGGGCGACACGGGTGAGGACTCTGCTGCGTCCGCTCCTGCGTCTACCTCACCAAAATACCCTGGCGGATCTGCGGCACTCCCGGCGAGGTACCGTCTCAAAGCCTTCATCTCACATAAGGGCCCTTCCGTACATTCGGGGCACTACGTCTCGCACATCAAGACTGAAAAGGAGGGCTGGGTGCTCTTCAATGACGAGAAGATTGTTCGTGCTGATGACGACAGCGTAAGAGAACTGAAGAAACTCGCTTATCTGTATGTGTTCCAGCGTGTTTGAGACAAGTTGGGCAACGAGAGGGACTTGATGGTACTGGCGTTGAATGGAGAGAAATGCAGGGAAAACTGAAGACTGTACCTGCTTTGTACAACGATAAGAACAATAACAGAACAAAACTGTACATCTGTCATCTTACATGCACGCATGCGCTTCCACATCTCAATCTGAACGTATTAGAAGGGATAAGTAATACAACAGTAGTTGAACATACAAATACAGTGCGAGGGCGAGGAGCCTGATAGATGAAGACAATTAGATCACCTTTCTTCTCTTTGCATCCCGTTCCTCGACCTCCTCCCCGCCACTTTCTGTATCTTCTGAGCGAGCCTCCTTCAGCCCCTTCATTTTCCTTGTCTGCAACTTGCTGAGGTCCTGCTTGCCGATGTGCAGACGACCGCGAACGTCGCCCATTTCGTCTGTCTCGACGTTCTTCTTGCGATTTCCAAGCCCCTTCTCGACGTCCTGTTTCTTGAGCTTCGGGCGGCGCAATGCGGCCTTCAGCATCTCCGGATCTGCAGGTTGGTGTCGCCGGAGCGAGAGGTCAAGTGAAGGACCCATAGGAACGAGCTCGACGCGCGGGATTTTAGTGCCTGACGCAACCGCACTGATCGTATATGTCCGCAAGTGGACTTTTGGGAGGTTCTTCGTGTCGTCCCCCATGGCGTCTATGGGTGCAGCATTCAGCCCTTCTGGCGTCGGTGCAAGCTGTACGCTAATGACGTGCTCGACGCCAGAAAGATGTATGCCATCGATGACTTCACTACCGAAGAAGTCAAGCAGGAGTGACTTGAGCTGCGTGAAACGAGGGTGGGTATCGAAGAGGTCAGACGCGAAATGCATGAGTGGCCTGTGCCCTGGGGTCGATTTCTTTGTCTGTATATATAGAGATTAGCATATAGGAGTGAAGAGTATAGTATGCGCACCTTGAAGTGTTCCATGCTCACGAACTTGTCCACGCCAACCTCACACATATCGAGCACCTTCCCGTTGAACATGCGAACGAACGTAAGACCATCTGGCCTCTTTTTCGTGCTCTGTCCAACAACGAACATCGAGGCATCATTTTTATTCGACCAAAACTCCAAGGAGGACGCGTCCTCGAACGGCCGGATGGTGTTTTTCTTTGAGAACGAGATAGCATTCGGCCGCTTCAGAGCCATCTGAGGAGATTGGTAAACACACTGTGAGCAAGGGATAAGTAGGCTAAAGCTTCACACTGACCAGCTCCTTCATGGCACCATTCAACACTTCACCCGTTGAAGTGCCCTTCACAAAAACCGCAGTACGAGGATCCTCAACTTCCTTGGGCTCACGGGCTTCGAGTGCTCTCTTCGAGCGTGCATTGCGAGGTTTTCTGTAAGTACTGGGGTCAGCTTTTGATGCTTTCAGCAAATAGGTAAATGACTTACACGACTCTTAGCATAGTGCTGAATACCAACTCCAGATCGAAAAAAGATTTGAGAAACGTCGGTCCACGCCGATCATTGTCACCATAAACAGCAACTTGTTCTCACTTATGATCGGATTAGAAGAATAATTCAAAAAACTATTAGTATTACTATTGACTCTTGACTCTCATCATGATTATTACAGCATGAAGCAGACTCCAAAAGCTTATGGCAGTCATTCTCATTCACTAGAGCCTATGAGTTCGAGCTTCGATATCTGTTCGTCAAATGCTGACCTATTATGCAGCCTGGGCTCATCGAAGTTGCTGAGCTGGTGCTGTCTTGAAAATGCGGCTTGAGCTAAAAGTGTGCATACCATCCATCCCAAGAGCTTTGTTTTTTCGGCGTCCTGCAGATGGACTGCGACACGAACCACTGCTCTGTCTACTTGGATGATTGTTTGATACTAAGAAGATCTTCGCAATGCAGTACATGCTCGAGTCGCTAGTCAGCGACAGTAGGAGATGTATAGTATGGCAACATTGGCCTGGCGTGAGTCTAGGATTCTCTACTAGGCTAGTCCAGAGTCAAATTAAGACTGATCTTGATGTTTCTTACGATAGAGCCACCCTATTGACTTCTGATGGTTATGGTCCTCAAGACACTCAACAGAAAACGATGTTTTTTTTAAGATAGCTGACTCCGCCACCCGATTTCGGAGTGGGTAAGTTATGATAGTCTTCGATCTTCGACCTCTCTCTGGTAGATTAAGCCTCATCAAGGATTCCGCTCTCACCAATAGGCCGATAACTCCCCGCTAGCCTTCGCGAGCTTGTGGCCGTAGTGACTCGACCAGAGAGTAGTTTGAATACTCCTCAGCTCTCACCGGCTTGGAGTTACGTGAAAGTGGAACGGGGTGAGTCGGTTTCATGCACTTCCCGACCTTGCTTTCAGATTGCCTTGTTTTTACTTAGACCCCGGCATAATCATTTGTCCTGAAATTCTGCTTCCCATCCAATAACCGGAACAACTGTGTAGCCTGGAATGCGGCCTGTGTTTGAATATGAAAGTAGAGTTCAGAGCATAAAAACCTCGAGGGGAGTATATTTATACTACGACAAACGTTTACATTGGGCTAAAGATTTTCAATCCGGCAGTGATCAACCTGTGATCCTATGGCATCTCTTCTCTACAATCAGAGAAGAGGAACAATCAGAGATGCCCACAAAAAGGTGTCCATTCGACACAAATTACGCTTGTCCACCATGCGTTTTCTCAAGATTAAGTCCTTTGGTAGGGCGAAGATCGCGATTTTGACGCGACGTCTGGGCTGGGGACCACAGTCTGAGTATTTCAGCTCCTGCCACTATCCACTGATTAATAACCTGTTTTCGAACACAAATCTCGGCACATAATTAAGGGACTAATTTAGGATCTTCCCGCGTGCATCTAACGGCCATCGGAGTCCACGGTTCTCCTCCTCCGGACGGTTCCAATCTTGGAAGCTACTTTCAACGGATCACACCTTGACAATGACAGGTGCAGAACTAGCTCGTCGAGATCGACTGTCGTCCTCTCCAGGAAACTCAAGTTTACCCTCCTCTCCATATGCTCGCAATCACATGTGCGGGGTAGTTCTTCCGGTGGGCGAAGCTTGGTCAACGCTTCTGAGTGGGAGAGGAAAGTAAAAATGCGCTCTGGGGCCGTCAAAGATGGCGGCATTATCCCCAACCTAAGAAACTACTTCGGTAAGGTTTCTTCGAGACTCTGGCGAGAAACAACCTTTTTGAGACGGGAACGGAAGCATCGAGAACTTTCATCTTTGGCACAGTCACTTCCCATTCTAGTGTGCTAGTGATTCATATCTCTAATCCCAGCTTGCCTTTTAGCTTTGCATGACTGTCAGCTCTCTGCATTCATGCTCTTAACGTTTAGTAGCACACGGCCGTCTGAAAAGAAGAGCAAGAACCTTATTCACAACAAAAAATTTGGGCCTACAAAGTTTCAATCATTCTCGATCTCACGGCGGTCGCTTCCGTGTCCGTCGCAGAACGGTGATCACTTGCTCAACTGAAGCGACACCGTGCGAGTTGATCATATGTACTCCCGAGGAGGCCGAAGCTTGCTTTCTCGAAAGATAGTAGCGAGTTCACCCGTTGTGAAGCGCTTTCACCCGCAGAAGCACGGTGGGCGTATTTTTTTTTTCTCACTCGTTCTGGAATTGTTGTTCTCCGCGATATCGATAGGACAAAAAAAGTCAGACCAACCCGATCGTGAAAAAATGCCTCGATCCGAAACGCGCTTTCCATGCCACGTACACGTATCTGCTATGTGAGTTAGGTGCGTATGTAACATGGTCTGGTGAGCATCTTCCAGAATTCACAGCAGGTTGAATGCATCAATCGGAGCCGGATGCCTAGACAAGTCTGACCCTTTTCAACATGGACGACAGACTGTATTTTCCCCCTTCCCCTACAGGTCGTCGCGCAATCGCGCCACCCCCTCATAATGATCCTCTCGCACTCAGGCCCCGCCACTCTGCCCGATCCCCCAGTTGGCGCGCTCGTGTACAGAACTTCGCAGTACCGCACCTGATACAGAGTCTAGAGGTCTAGTCATTCATAGATCTGTGTCTCATTCATTTCAAGGATCGTCGTATTCTCAAAAGGGGTTCTTCCCCTTCCAAATCTTTGACGGAAGGTTTGAGCCGCGTTTACCATCGAACCGTAAGGCCGGAACGAATCGATTAGATTTGTGGAAGAACAAGGGCCACCATACGCGATGATATTCTCCCAAGGCGAGCGTTATGGGAATGTGCGTTTGAATTACAAGGCGTCCGACAGAACGCTGTGACTAAGATTCAATCGATTCGTATTCTGCGACGCCACCGGCGCGTCGAGCCGCGTTTTTTTTTTCCCTCGCAAGTTGCAAGCTGTGTTTACTTACCGTTGTTCAGAGTCTTGGCTGACTCGCTTAGAGGGTTGCATTGTAGATCAGGTCCGAATGGCATTCGATGAAAGGCATTGAACTGAAGGGCTGAAGGGCCTCAAATGATCTGCAAGAGAACAAGGCTATCCAAATGCGTTTCTGTTTTCTTTCGAATTCGAAAATGAGTCGCTCGCGGAGTTAGTCGTCGCAGGAAAGACGCTTCTGATGAGTACACTGCGAAGCTCTGGTGTTTCTACGGCGTCAAGATTCCTTCGACAATTCACAGGGCCGCGGCAACACGCTTTTCAATATAAAGAAAAAAACCTGATCAGAATGCCGTCCATAATAAGATTGTATCTGCCACACAAGAATAGTACGGATACATATGGTACCGAATTCCCTGCCGAGGATGCCACTGGCTATTATGAATGCTCCGGACTAGAAGCTGTACTCCTAACGATAAGATTCAGTACAGTAAGTGAATGCCTCTCGACAAGAATATAAAAATTAGAGCCGTCTAGATCCATCCGTCCTTCACGCTTGATCTATAGTACTATTCGCTGTCCGTACAAATCGAGAGCATTCCCCAAGGCCCATGTATAATATCCGCACCCGGCGTTGTGCACGTGACGTTGCCTTTCAGTAGTTACTCCGGCGGCAGGAACAAAGACGGGATGGCTGTGTCGGTCGTCGGAACCTGGGGCCTGACTTTCAGGAGAAAAAAAGAATCGACGACTCAAAACACAAAATCAGACTCTGAACTTTGTCCTTCCGTGATCGCCTTCGCTGCGCATGCTGTTCCTGGCTTAGATCTCAGGCTGCTGCCCACGGCATTTTCTGTAGTAAAAACGCAGTGTAGTCTTGTCCCAACTTGAAAACTTCGCTCCTCGTGATCCATGCCGACGCACAGAACGTGCTTCGGATTGTGGGCGATAGCGGCGAAGGCGCGTATGTTGCTCCAATGTTTCATTGCGATTGCGCGCAGAAGGCTTTGTGGTCACTTGCTCGTGCCCACGGTACCCCGCGCAGGGGAAAAGTGAGAAAGATTCGGACAAATGAAGCGCGATGTTCGGACTTTCGTGCGATACTATCGCGCCGTGCAATCGAACGTTCATTGCATTCAGGTTTCTTTCGTACGAAGAGGGTTTTCGCCTTGATCATGAGCTTTGATAACTTGGCCCCAGCCATGGAGTTCGATCAGTGACGAACCTCTTGTTCCCATGTCGACTGATGGCTCAGTGAATCGGATGGGACTTCCAGCGTCCAAGAGGCCTGGTCTCGCCCCATTTCTCCGCGATGTGCAATATTAATCGTAGTGCATCTGGATACCCACCGGACGAAAAATGACATGTCCTCCGGGGCCGAGACTCGGCCTTCCCGGGGCAGTGCTGCGCTTTCGATAAGGTCCAATGATCTTCCGCCTTCCCCATCGCCGAGCCGGCACATTGGCGCGTGATCGGCACGTGCGCCCGTCGGTTTGAAAAGAAAAGAAAAAAAGACAAAAAAAAAAAAGACGAAAAGGCGGTGATTCGCGGCTCCGGAATGCCCGGCCGTATCCGAGACGGGCCTCCGTTCGTCGGTCCAAATGACCCCCGCGCGCTGCCAGTGCCACCCCCGCACACAACGGGATCACTCGTAAGGATCGAATTTCTTTGGTCCGTGCCACTTTATCAAAAACAACGCGAAACGAGCTCGGAGAGGCAATTTATCAAACCTAGGCTCCGACCGATTTGCGTTTTGCGTTCCGAATAGTATGCGAAATCGTCTTCGCGCGAGGCTCTCGACTCGACTCGGATTGATATGGTGCGCGCTCATTGCGCGCGGCGACCAAGAACAGTTCAGGGTCAGCGTAGACATGGGACTTCGCTGATTGTGTTTCGGCCGAATGGGTCAACGCCCACTTTGAGAACAAAGGCGCGCATCCCCAAGGTGGGCGGCATCTGTAGCATCAGAAACACGATACGGATCGCCTGCGTCAATCAGGATCGGAATCGCGGAATCGATATTTGAGGGGGGGGGGGGTCTACAATTTCCGGGAAAGTGATGTTCCCAAGGGCTCGTTCGTTGGAAGAAACACGTTACAGGTGTCCAGTCATCCCCAAGCTGCCCTGCTTTCCGTTCTAACTTCTATGCAACGATCTGGCCAGGTATCAAATTTGTGTGCGTGGCGCGTATTAGTGTCTGTCTTGTCCCGAACTCTTGTGTGTCTTTACCCTCGATCAAACAACGCTTGAGCTTTGCAGCTCTAACGAACCTGTGTTTTGCCTAGAAAGGCAATATTAATGACGACTTGCAGCCTTGCTGGAATGGCTTGCACAAGCGAAGACGGAGGGGTGCTGACGTACGCTCCGTCGTTCTGATTCGGAAATCGGAGGGACATTTCCCCTGATACACTGATCGGCCTACATACACATAAATTTCCAAATCAAAAGCGACCAAATTAACATGATTTACTCAACCGATATCAGCGGGTGTTCTTCAGGCGACTACGAAGAAACCGCATGTACATAATCGTCTCAAAGGTTTCCGCGAGGCAGCACTTCTCCTTGTTTACGGGTTCGAATTGACCATTAATCGTGCTCATTATATGCGCTATTTTCAAAAGGCATGAACATTTGGGCGTAGGCAAGCTTCAGTGAGCGTCGAGCTCGACTATACATGGGGGTTTGTTAATTTACAAAATGGCCTGCCTCGACTTGCGCAGCTCGATTATTAATGGAAACGACAGAACTTAGACGCGTGATCACTTCCCCTACCTTTTGCAAAATAAACCCCGGACGCCACGATCCTGAGTCGCGTCTGCAATATTAATATGTCCCTAGGCCTCACTCAATTCTTTTAATCTACCCAGCTTTGGTTCATTTATCTTTATTCTTGAACGATAGGCTTTCGAAACCCGATAACAACACCCGATAACTATATTAAAATTCTTTAAAAAAAGAGACCCAGAACGAACGAACAAAAAAAAAAAAGAAGAAAAAAACCTCTCGAGTTCGAACGATCTGCCGCAGGGGGGATGTCATTAATATTGTCAAGCAAGCTTTTCATTATATCCAAATGTGTCTGCGATATTGGGGCTGCGCTCAAATTGTTTTAAAATAATATTAATAGCAAAGAATGGGGGGAGAGGGGGGGTCTGAGCCTTACCGTACAGCCCGAGGCTCTGGAAAGTCTATTCTGAAATCGACCGCGAAACTGAAGCGCCGCTCGACGCTAACCCGACTCGGCGTCGTGGAGATCTGAGATGCGGTTGTGTGTGGATGAATGAATGAGTACTAGTGAGTGAGTGTTAACGTTTGTTCGGGTGGGATCGGCCTCAGGCCCAGGCCCGTCGTGCGGAAAAGAAGAAAGAAAGAAGAGAACTGAGATTCAGTGAGAAGGCCTAGGACGCACTTTGGATTTTAAACTTGGCAGGTGCGTGCAGCGAGCGTTAACGCTGGCATTAATTGACCCGCGCCGGGGGAGGGGGGGTTACCATTAATCGTGATCTGCGCGATCAAGGCACTAGTAGTAGTACTCTGGATCAATTTCGAGGCTGCGATGTGATTCGTCGCTCGCGTACTAGTGATATGTCTTTCCAGGCACCTTAACGCAGATTGGTTGGATAAAAAGAGATATATGCGATCGAATGGCGGCACTGTCGTCCTTTCGTCCCGCGAGCGGTGCAGACTGAATACAAGGCTGTGTATGTGTGTGTGTCTCTCTCTCTCTAGATGTCTTTCTCCTGGCCACGGCTATGAATCGACGGTGTGCGTTTCTCGCTAGTGTTAGATTTGATTCGAATCCAGTAGACGAGCTCACAGTGCTTCGAGTTCATGAATCAGCCCCAGACTTTACTGGAAGCCTAGGGTCCCACTGGCAGGGCCCAGGCTCAAAGCTTCGTAAACCCAGATTTTGTTTCCCGTCTGCCAGCCTTATCCCATCACGTACGACGCGGACGCTTAGTAAGCAGCGTTCACTGTATCCGAATCAACTCACTAGTACTGCCTTTCGTCTGCCAGTACCAGTACCAGTGTATCCTCGAGCTCCTCGCCCTGATCGTCTGGGTCCCTTTCCCATCAAACCCGGGTACCGACCAGCGTTAACGTTTCGTCGAACGCCCCGAAAATAGAGATCAAAAGTGCAACCGCCACGACTCCGAGCTCCCGTCCTTACAGACACTAGTACTAGTACTGTACCTAGCACCGGGACGTTTCTTGATAGAGTTGGCCAATATTAATGCTCGATTTCGATTTCGAGTACTAGTGCACGTTTCCCGCTGTGATCTAGACGCCCGCACCGATTGACCAGGACTGTTGATAGAACATAACACACGTTTGCGATCGTGGCATTGAAAACAGGCGACAGCTGCCAGCAAACGATCCGTTTCGCACACGAATGTTCAGAGTCCAGACATCACGAGAACCCCCCGCGACTTCCTGGAACAGATCTAGACGCCGGAGAGCCTCCAAGCCTGTCATTAATACTTACACTAGTACTTCGCATCTGAAATTCAGGTCCCGAGAAATTCAAAACACAATATTAATGTTAATATTGATGACGGGCGGACGTTCAGTTGGACACGCAATCTGGACCTGAGGGCTTGTGAATTTGAAATCGACAGCTTCTTGTTCACCGGTATTATTTTTAACAGTTCTACCTTGCAAGTGCCAATCTGTGTATTTCTACTAGTACTGTCACCGGCGCTCCGGGGAAAATCAAAAGGCTCGAGAGCGTCCCAAACTGAGAAAACAGGCAGAGCGGAGCAGAGCACGCACGAGAAACAGATCTAGACTCCCCAGGCCTGCTTGTAGAAAACAAAACAAAAATGGAATTGACAGTTTGGAAGGCCGGTGAAAGAAGACGAAGAAGAAGCACTAGTACTTATAGTAGTACTGCGAGTTGGAGCTGCCAGTGCACAGCAGGAACGCTGGAAACAAAAGAAAAGCACAAAACCTAGAATGAAGGCTAATAGCAATTCGCCCCCTCCCCTCTCTTTCCTCTCACCCCTCCCTTCTCCCGCGCCCTGTCAGTGTCAAACCCCACCCTAGGCCTGTCAGACACCTTGTCTGATTAATTGATTTTGAAAGAAAAAACAGAGAGTTCAGTCCTAGAGTCGCGGGTCGCGGGTCGAGGAGCGTATGAGCGCCCCGGCGTTCAGAGATGGCCGGCGGGTGAAAGCGCCGCCTCGATGGGTGATGATGATTGTGGTGTTGACGATGGCGCTCTCGGCGTACGTGATCGGAGGACTCGGACGTGCGGCCTGATTTTGGGCCGTATGAAGTCGGGAGTCGGGAGTCGGGCTCTCGGGACTGTCAGTGTCTATGCAACGAGAATATTAATATTAATGTGTTTCTTCTGTTATTTTTTGCGTAATGAAGCAAGTATAGACTCGGACCAGGAGCCCAGAGAGGACCAGACATCCCTCGAGAAAAGGTTAAAGGGATGGATGGGTTCGTTCGTAATGAAAAGAAAGAACTGAAACATCAAGGCGCTGCCCGCCGGCGGCGGAAGCGAGCGACACTGGACAAATTCCCGTAGCGATCGGAATCAGCAAGAATTTTTTTTCTAATATGCAAAAATAAACAACAACAACAACGACATAGAAACAACTTTTTGAACCTTTGAACTTTGAAGCCCGTATGTTTTTTTTTGTCATCAGGCACCACAAAAAAAAAATATAGAATTCAGAACAGAACGCACTAGTACTGATATTCTCCAGATTTCCTGCGGGGAGTCAGTAAATATTAACAAGTACGATTCATCCATTCTTGCTGATACATGTATGAGGGCTGGGAAAATGGTTGACGGGGATAAGACTCCATATGTATGTATGTTTCACCGTGTAGAAGGATTAATATTGCTGTTCGGAGGTCCTCCCTCCGGACTCGAAGCTCGGAGGCAAAATCGCATAGTGGGCGGGTGCGTGTCGGGGTCAATGAAAAGGAATAGAGAAGAGAAGTGAACGCGGGAGCGCGCGATGTTCGGGCCGGCTGCGGCGGGTGCACGCGCAGCGATTCGAAAAGTCCCTGCATATAGCATTAATATTAGTGTAGCATTAGTATTGATATTCGTCGCGCCCTTCCTTCCGTCTCCCCCGGTCCGAGACCTAATGTGGCGACCGAAACGAGAGTCGGATGCCACACAACACATACCACAAACAATATACCACATCTCACACGTATACTACCGTAATGTGGCGCCACCACACTGCAGTAGAGGCGACGCGACGCCGCCACGTGCTGACCGAGAGCATTGACCACCGGGAGTCGGGTAGTCGGGAGTAGGGAAGCATGGGGGCTGCTGCTGCTGTTGGTGCTGCGTCAGCGGCGTCGGGCCCGGGGTTAGAGCTTCTTCCGTGTCTTGTGCTTGCACATATGTTTCGGCGGGGAGCGGGTTTATTCTGAAGCGAGTTGAGCTCGAGACGCGACGCGACGCTAGTGCGTCTCTCCCCGCTACGGTCTCTCGACCGAATGACCCCCTTGTGTAGAAAGAAAGAGTCGTGATTAGATCAGTCGCAAGTTAACAGAACAAAAAAACAAATCCAAGAAAGTTTTTTTTTTTAAAAAGTCGAGACTCGGAAGAAACGAAGGGGGCTGCACAGAACAGAACAGAAAACAGAAGCAGGGGATGAAACAGAAACATAAGTGAAACAGAAACAGAAACAGAAGAGGCTGCGAGAAGGAAGATCAACGTGAAATAGAGAGAATAGAAGTACATACGGTATCTATCGATAGCGTCACGCATGTCCGGCGATATAAAACTCTCGAGAGTCTCTCCGCTCTCCCTTATGACATAGCAGGTAAGTTTGATCATGAGCTGCCTCGGGGAGTCTGGCGGAAAAACAGTGTGATTGAACTCGTGCGGGTAGTCGGATCCGGGTAGGGACTTGGGGAACCCCGACGCGGGGTTCCATTAGCACCTCTGTCTAAGTTGGGCTGTGGAGTGGACTCGGAGCACATAGTCCGGGACGCGGGACGCGGGGCATCGAGGAGAGCGGAGGGGGAGGAAGGACGGAAGGGATGCATATGCTCTGTGTTTCTGCGCGCTTCGGTTTTCGCAGTACGCGTGGTTTCGATGTGATTCCGACGTGCAGATGCATGCCTTGCTGAACGCAAGCCTCAAGTTTCGCCATTGAATAAGAAAAGAAGAGTGCTTCTCTTGTCGTAATCAATATCAATATCAATTGGGTCATGTGGCATCTTTGGTATATTATTATATGTTTTTGTCAGCGATTACGGCAGAAAAGCCGAAGAGGGCAAGGCAGATACACGGGCTCGGGACGTATGAGCTTTGTGGGGGGAGCGATCAGGGAATCAGGCATCAGGAGCCAGGATCATCTGTGCTTCCGAATGCAGATCCAAAAATGTGGATTTCGACGTGCAATTGATATTAACGTTTTTGATGAATGAAGATGAAGAGACGAAGACAAGGTTTCGATCGATCGAGCATCCAGAGTTCGACGAAGGCCTCGAACGGGCAGATGGATAGCTTGCGAACGTCACAGCGTGCGAGCGTGGGACGCGATGCGAAGAGGACGGGGGGACGGGCAGAGCACTGCACCGGAGGATGGATGTATGGTTGATGCAAAGGGAGCGTGCGGCTCGCGTGCGGACGCTCTCGGGAGCTGGAGTCCGAGTCGTTCTCGATCTGGATGGGATGAAATTGAGTGAGGAAGAGAGGCGGTGCTTGTCATTGTCAGGGCGAGATACGAGATAGAGGCAAGATTCAGTTGCTTCGAGCGGGAGCAGACGGGCAGAAAACAAGAGCGGGGACTCGGGGGAGTGCGCGTCAACTCGAAAGACTGCGCTCTAGCTCCCACGTGGCCCAGTCTGGGCCTCTGCTGATCTGTCCTTTTTCCCTGCTGTGCTGGCACGGGCACCTCTGCTCGTCCGACACACCGCCTGAGAAAGAGAAACAAATAAACGAAAACATAAAACATAGGCATCGACCGAAACAGGAGTGATGTCGTAAACACAGAGACCGACAGAGGCGAGAAAATCAGATCCGAAACGGGCAAGACTTCGTTCCTGGGATCAAGATTTTAGCGTAATCGTCCCAAACGAGGAGGCGCATAGCCGAATACTCGGTCCAGCGGCAGTCGATTCTCACGGCTCTCTGGGCGTACCTTAATTTGGTGCCTGATAAGAAGGCGAAATCCGTTTCGTTCAAAGAGCCCAACGCCGTTCCTCGTCAATCGCCAACTGCTCATGGACCCCCACCGCCCGCACATCCCTCGCGACCTCAACGACGACGCCCAGAGCATCCCGCACGACCTCACCCAGCCCCAGCAGGACGACATGGTCGCCGCACCCAGTCCGCCCCAGCTTCCGCCGTCCAACCCTACATCCAGGGACGCCAACGTCGCAAAGCGCTACCGTGCCGCACCCGCGAAAACCTTCCAATGCAGGGGCTATGGTGACTGCCACATGGTGTTCAGCAGGAGCGAGCATCTCGCAAGACACGTCAGGTACGTTTTTTTACTAGTAGACGACGACGAGAAAAAAAAAGAAAAGAAAAAAGATTGGTCGCCAATTGTCTCACCGGATAATGACTGATCATCGTCCCAACAACACCTTGTAGGAAACATACTGGCGAACGCCCATTCACGTGCCATTGCGGGAAGCAGTTCTCGCGCCTCGACAACCTCCGACAACATGCCCAGACGGTCCACTCCGATAAGCAGGACGAGAACGAGCGCATGATGCGCGAGCTCACCGCCCTTCACACGTCGATGGCCGCTGCACACAAGGCTACCGGTGCCCGCGGCAAGCGCTCCCAGCAGCACGCAACCACATCCGCTGCCGCAGCCGCGCAGGCCTCGTCTCTCGGAATGGGAGCCGGAGTCGGGAGCAGCATGAACAATGGAGTCAAGGTGGAGGAGATGCAGATGCACCGCAGTCTCTCGTCCGCTAACTACGGTCAGCAGCGCCCTGGCACTTCTGTCGGTTACGACGTCGGTCCTGACTCAAACGGCCCTGCGCCGTCTTTCGGTCACAGGGCTTGGCAGCTCGATAATGCAAATGCAAATGCAAACACACCGTCGGCTCACGCTGGATCTCGACCCTACCATCAACAGGAGCAGCTACAGCTACAGCCCGGACAGCACATGCAGCAGCAGCAGCGCATACCAGCTTCCGCCTACGCCGCCCATCACCCCGCCGACGGCCATTCCTTTCGTGACTCCCACCAGTCCTTTCGCAACTCACAATCCGGCGCGCACCACCAACAATACCAACAACAACACCACCAGCAACAACAACAGCAGCCTGCCGCCGCAGCCCCCGGCCAGTCCTTTCTTGCCCCCCAGTCCTTTCTCCCCTCCCCCGCAGAGCTCGCATCCGGGCGCCCGTCATCCTCTCGCAGTCGGCCACCCACTGCAGGCGGACCCGACGCAGCCGCAGCACCTTCAGCATCCGCATCAGCAACAACAGGCGCAGCAGCATCCGCTCTTCGCACCACCCTCCCGCCCCTGTCTTCCGTTGTCCCCCAATCCCTCGCCCCACCCGGCCGGCAGTCTTCCGTACTTCAACTACCCCCCACCTCAGCAGGCGGCGCACGCAGACCGGGAACAGCACCGGCAACCTACGCATATCTCCCCCACCGGTCTTCTCTCAGCGGACGACCTGCAGCTGGAGGCGCTGCAGGTGGAGGGCTGGGCGCTGTCCCAGAATTTTCCGTATACGGAGCAGAGCTGGGAGGACCCGCAGCAACAGCAACACCAGCGCACGAGCTCACCCGCGGACAGCGAGAGTATGCTCACGCAGCAACATACGGGTACCCACCGAGCCCGCCCGACGGGTATAACTCGGGCGCAAACGACAGTCCCTTTTCCTTCCACCCTCCCTCGCTCGCCGACGCCGGGTCAGGTGCAGGCGCAACAGCAGCAGCAGCAGCAGCAGCAACAGCATCTCGCATACGCAAGCGGCCATACGGCGACGGGTCAGAGTCCGACGATGTCGACGGCAGTGACGCGGGGGATGATGGGCCTGCAGGCGGAGGGGCGAACCGGCCGCCACCCACGCCCTCCACCGCCGCCGGCGAGCGCGGCGAGCTCGACTACAGCGGGGCCGGAAGCCGGCCTCAGTCTCGACGGCTCTCCGTCATGGAGCTCTGCAATGACGCCGACGCTGCAGGGTCCGCTTTTCTACCACTATCCGGCGGCTCACGACCCGCCACCGCATCTGGCCGGTTCGAGTTCGCATCCGCAGGGGCCGCAGCCGCACTTGCAGAGTCGGCAGCAGCAGCAGCCGTACCTCCAACAGCAGCACCAGCACCAGCAGCGACATCAACAGCAGCAGCAGCAGCAGCAGCAGGAGGCTCGCCAGGTGGATCTCCCGGCGGGAGTCCCTTTGCATTTGGACTCGATGGACCTGGAGGAGGACTACATACAGCAGTACGTCGCCATGGCGCAGGCGGCGCAGCAGGCGTACTACCTGTCCGCGCCGGCCAGCGTGCTTCCGCATCCCCACGCTCACCAAGTACGCTTTCGTACGGACGCGGAAGCCCCGGGTCCGGCGGCGCATCACCCTCCTACGCCCACGTCGGCGCTCACACCGGCGACGGCGTACAACAGCCCGCCCGCCATGATCAAGTACGAGTCTCCGTCTCACCACGCGGGAGCGCTACAACTCCTACCGGAGTGAGGGTCTGAGCGGCGCGCGAGCGGGTAGCACTAGACCCCCGCCGTCGTGCCAATTGTTCTCTCATCTCTCTCTCTTTTTTTTCCCTCTCTTTCTCGTTTTTCGCCTTCTCCGGGACTAGGTGTTGCTTTTCACCTCTCATTATCATCTTCGGCTTCGGCTTCGGCTCGTATATATCACCCCCTTTGTTGGCTACGTTATATGCAAGCACCCCGTTCTTGCGCGCCCCACCACAAATCCGTGCTTTCCTTTGTATTTCCTTTTTATTTCTCCCTTGTTCTTCTGTGTTATTTCTATTCGCTCGCACAAGTGCTTTCTTCGCTTCCATCCTCATACATGATATTACCCACACGCTAATCCCCCCCTCCTTGTCTCTTTTTAGTACGCCGTTTGTTACCCTTTCTCATTTTTCTGGCAATCGACCAACTAAATGAACAAAAATCCTTGTCCTTTTCCTTACGGTGTACATTAAGGGTCCCTTATTTCCTCCCACCTTGTCCCTCCCCCTCTTCTATATTTGAATGGTCTTATCTTCCCTCTCTTTCCGTTCCTTCCCTCTTTTTCTCTCTACTTTTTTCAAGCGCGACGTATCTCGATCAAGTAGTGTATCTGCCAGTGTACCCTCGTATCACTTGCTCTAGTCTTTCTGCTAAATCAACGAACTGCAATTGCATACACGCTCTCTTTCTCTCTCTCTCTCTCTCGTGTTTATGGGTCGTCGTTCCGGAACAAAGGCAGTACTAGCGCGGCGTTTGGAAGGTTCTGCCGGTGACAGCTCGACGTTGATGGAGGAGTTTTTGATTCTTGATTCTTGATCCTTGATCCTTGATGTGATGGGACGCACTCGCAAAGGTCCGTTCGTGGTTGTGTGGGAATATTAATGGGTAGAAGGGAGTGACGTTGTTTGATGATCGTGATTAGAGGAAGACAGAAGAGTTTCGTGTATTTCGAGGATGAGTTCGAGCCTTCGAGGAACGAGAGCGATTTTCTTGGATGATGCAGATCCCGCCGTGAGCGCGGGCGCGGGCGCGGGCCCGGTTCCTTTCCGTATCCGTGACCGGCAACAGCCCGACCCGATGCCGGCGCGCCGCGCCGACGGCCCCGTCACTGCTAATATTAATACGACACTCGAGTCCATTTAGATGAAGAGAATAGATATAGCGTTTGGGGGGCCGGCGTTGTATTACTTCTCGGTTCCGTGCGCTGCTGGCACTAGTACTCGGAGAGCTCGGGGACGCAAAAGTGCTAATATTAATATTAATGCTGTTCAATGTTCCATTACCGTATTTAATATTATATCGGTCGCGCGGTGGAGCGGGCGCGGGGCGTCCGTACCAGTACTCGGTTTCGGGACTAGTACTAGTACTCGGAGGTTTCTATTCAAGTTTTTGTTACTGTTAGGCCAATTTTGCTTGTTTGTTCGAGTTTTTCCAAACGTAAGCATTACCGTACACACCCATATCACGAACAACACGAAAGGTTACAGCAGAAAGGCAGGATGGCCGGGCGCGCTCGATTTTGTCACTAGTGCTTCCGATGGCCCTGCAAAACAATATGCAGTGTCAATATTAATGTAAGGAAAGGAAAGAGAAGAGTGATCGTGATCGTGATCGTGATCGCAGGATTAAAATGAATTGAGCTGACGGCTCGGAGTCGGAGCAAAAAATTTCGGATTTCGGAGACTCCGTATGGTATGCGCTAAGTATTAGTAGCTATGTAAATTGCGGCGGAGGATCAACGTTGCGCTCGCTAGTCCGGGTCCCTGATCACCAGAGATAATTGCGCAGATGCACACTGGTGCTTTTTATCATCATCAAGCTTAAGCCTGCCGTAAAGAACTAGCACTCTAACTTTGGGGACCAGAAATAGCCGGTGTCCATAAATCGTGATTGTGTAAAATATTGCATTAATATTAATATTGTGTAGATTGTTTACCGTCGTCTGTGATAATGGACGGGACACGTACGGTGCTCTCCTTCAAAACTCAGTAATATAATGAAGACGAGGACAAAGACTCATGAAGAGAATACCGAGAACCCCGGTACACGCAGATTCTGGCCTTGGTCCGTTACTTCCGACGCCCGCGGCCTCCGCGTATGAGTCGCCGGCGCCACTGCAGTACCCGTACTTCCGGAGTATGGCTCGGAGCAGCAGCGGCGGCGTTGGTCCCAGATTCAATATTAATGGCTTCAGTCATCGTACTCCAGCCTAGACTCCGCTGCTTTGGTCTTGGTTACATTGTTCAGCCTGGCTATGAATATAAAGGTACATGAAAGAGTACATAATGAAAGAGAACCTTCCGGATCATCATTGAACGACTAACCTCTTTACTCCGATCCTACCCGTTGTCCACCCTCCGTTCTCTGATATATAAAGCAAGATTTTTTGGGGGGGAAGATGTGTCCATAGGAATAAACCATTGTGGAGCAGCAGGGGTGAAAACATCACTGTTTGTTGCTTATAATTACAATTCGGAGAAGACTAGGACAAAGAGAAGACGAGAAAGAACAGAGAGACAGTTCCGACGAGCCTGAGTATGTACAGTAACCCTGGCTCCTCGACGTTTCTCACACCTCCCGCAATCTGAACGAGGGAGGTGGCGGCAGTCGACGCTCCAGTAGTATCCGCCGCTCTAGATCTGCTCGAAGGTTGTCACCGCGGACGACAGGTTTTTCTCTAGATAGCATGACACTGCGAAGGTGGTATGTAAAATCCACAAATAGACGAATTCTCTGAGTCTTCTATGGCCGATTAACCTTCACTCCAACACTATATGTAAACTATTCCCCTTAGTCTATGTATAACATGAGCTCATTCTCCTGCGCTCCGGAAAACGAAGAGTAGTCTAAGGAAAGGAAAGAAACACAGGCAAACTTCCAGAGTGATTTTTTCTTTGTGATTTGCCCACTGGAAAAGCCGCTTGGAATCAGTGGATGCCATAGCTGCAGATATCCGTTATCGCTTGCTATAACAAGTCGGAGGGTGTTTTTGAAGACAGAGATAAAGAAAAGAAGAGGGGAAGCTCCAAGAAGCGCAGGTCCCGAGGCCATTCGTACCTCTACATTCTAAGTAGCTGCGGCGACAATCGATGCCCCTCTGGGTAACGTCTGTCATTGAACTCGAAGGTTCCATCGCGGACAGGTTGACTTTTCTCGGCACACTCACTGTGAACGTGAAAGTCCATAAATAGATTAAAAATATTCTCCGGGTCTTCCATGGGCGACTAACCTTCACTTTGAGCCTACGTGAAGGATGTCCGTCCCCCTTGCCTTGTACCGCATTCACAGCACTTTTTTTTTTGGAACTCCGGAAAATAAAGAGTGACCAAGGAAGACAAAGGAAACCGGTGAATTCCCATTCGGTTTATTGTTGTACTCTATCATCCGAGTCTGGATCAGCCCGTTTAGATCAGTGTTGTTTGACGTAGATATATTTGAAGTCTGAGGAGCACTCGAAGAGGGAAGACAAAAGGATACAGAATAAGGAAAAGGGGAGATCTCTAGGAAGACCGGGTATAATCCGGATGCCGGTGCGTCTCGAAAATACGCATGCCTCCGGAGAATTGCACAGCGGCGGCGATATGCGAGGCTCTTATAGCTTCACTCGTGTCGTTTAAATTTGTAGGTTCTCATTACGGATGTGGGACTTTCCGTGGACACTAGTACTGTGAAAATGCCAGTAGATAAAATGAGGATCCCCGGTCTTCGAATTTTATATGAACTACCAACCTTCAGTCTAACTTGAAGCCTAAGTAGACCCGCATCGGCCGTGCTCTCTATGCAGTTTAGAAAACAAAGGGATCCACCGCGCACGCGAACGTTTTTCGGCCCGACATCTCTGGAACTATGAACATTAAAGTCCATATATAAATAAAGATCCCTGGGCACTAGTACTCCATGAAAGAAAGACACAGATAGAGAAAGAGGAATGAGAGAGAGCTTCAGAACTACTGAGTGCAAGTTTGAAACTGAGGCGCCTCGAAAAAGCGGAAGCTTCTGAAATCTGCGCAGCAGTAACGATGGTCGAGGCTCTAGTACTAGTAGTAGCGCCAGTCGTCTTGCTCGCAGACGCCGCGGCGGACGGAAGAGTTTCTTTAGAGAGTACGGCACTGTGAGCATGTAAGTGGAAGATAACGATACTCAGTCTTCGAATGGGAATGGACCGCTGACCTTCATCCTAAACCTTCGTGACGTCCATATATGTACAACCCTTCGTCTCCCGATGGCATACTATGAAAAAGAAAAATCCCCCGGGCTTTTCCGCTCGATTTATTTTCATGTCCCTCAGATGGGACTTGCCGCGGAGTGGGCCAGAGCTTCCGGACACTTGGATGAAAGCACTTCGACTCGCTTTTTAGGCATGTTGTCTGTGTGTATCAGATGCAAGTGTAGGTGAGATGGAAGGCGTGTCCGGCTCTTTCATGTACACCGCCAGTGAAAGGAAAGTCCTGGAGAGCACTTAAAAGGAGGGAACTTCTGAATCAGTGCAGGATAAGATCTCGCGGTCGGACTTGAGCATAAAATGGATAGATGGTCGCACTCTTAGCCCATCAAGTATCTCGATCTGGTGCAACTGATGCTTCGATTTTCCGTCAGATTAATTCGTAAGGAAAACCTATATGCACGTGTCAGGACGTGCCAAACCACGATACCCTGTATGTCCATATGCATAATACACGCAAATAGTAACAAGCTCTGTGGGCCTTCAGGAGCATATATAGGCTTCATGCAAGGAAGATTCTGAGAGGGGCCTGGATATCGGTCAATCCGTCTAACAGCGATTGACGTGCAATGAGTACTAACAGAGACATACGGTGCTCTCGACTTCGAGCCCATGCTCGAAAAAAGGGGCCGCGGAAATGAAGGAAGGCAGAAGGCGAAAGACATAAAGCGAAGAGCGAACGACGTCTCGCCCACCTGCCACTGGAAGGGAAAGTACCGGGGTACGCAACGCCGCAGTGAATATTAATCCCATACTTTGAATAGGATAGGATATACTCGCGGATACACCACGGATTCTAACACGCCACAGCCTGCAGGAGGCCTCACGCTTCTGAGAATCAGGACGAGGGTATAGAAGGGGACGAGGCGAGCCTGACTCGCGGCTCATCGTCACGTTGAAACGAAGTCTGTTCGGGAGGTTTATCCTCTACGGCAAGACTCAGAATCCCATCTAATACGACACGGGGTCTACCTCCCCTTAGCTTCGCGGCTTCATGAGAGTCGAGAGTCGAAGGCTCGGAGTGGCGTGGTGCTACAGAAGAGGCGAAAGATGGCAAAGAAACGAAAAGAGCCCGGAGTCTATAATCTGCTTTAGTAGAGTCACAGACCTATTATCGGATTCTCCCGTGGTGCTCGACCAGCAACGTCGACGTCAGTCGTTGAGAAGAAATATTAATGAGTGACTCGGACGGACGACGGGAAGAGGAAGGAGGCAGCAAAAGGGTCTTTTGGAAGTAGGTCCGAATCTTGCGCTCTTAGGGCGTAAGTTAACCATTATTCATGCTGCACTAAGAAGCAACGCCACAAGGCTAACAGATAGGAAGAACCGCTACCTTCAAGACTCAAATGGATCTTGAGAGAACGCGCGGCAAAACCTATCGTGATCGTTTGTTTTTACACAAAAAGTCACAGGAAGTAGGGAAAACAACACATTACAAACCAGCCCAACAGGTATGCATATTACAGAGGCTTCCAAAGAACGCAAGCACTGTAAAGCATAAACGAAGAATGAGATCAGTCAATTGGAGAACACCGTAGCACGAATGCTGCATGTGCTGTACAGCACTCTACGCACGTACATACATACGGGATGTGCGCTGACGAGGGTCCAGCGGGCCTCTGCAAAGAGTTCGACAAGTTCCAGGTAAGAAAACAGTAAGGAGGAAAGTCATCAAAGGAACGATAGAACGACAGAAGGTTTGACAATGAATGACAGTGGGCAGTGGTGACAGGACAGGGCCGCAAGGAGAGGCAATCACCCCTCGACGGTAAGCGAGGGACGCTCGACGAGGGATAATTATATAATTCAACCACACTGAGAAAAGGAAGAAAGGAGGGGTACAGTCCAAGTCGAAAGAGGGACACAGTTGGAGATGAATAGACAATAATAAGATATATAAAAGCGAACAGGAATGGCATGGGACGATATAAATAGTTATCGGGGGTATGTCACAATTATTCATTTGCGACCTGGGAATACCAGTCAGCTCTCATGTATCACACATTAGAAGTTCACCAACCTTCAGCGTCCTCCCAGCTCGTCCGTAGTCCTCTTCGTCCCGGATGCTCACTCGACTCTCTTCCTGAGAAAGCGAATGACGTCCCGCAGGGAAGTAGCTCTCGGCTCCGTATGCATCTTCGTCCGACGCTCCATCGCGCGCAAACGGATTCGGGAGAGCATCCCCAACAGAAGGAGGCGCCGCAGCTGGCGGCAGTTGGTACTGATGCTCGTCCGGACGGAAGTCTGGCTGGTAATGCGCTGCATATGACTCCTGCGTCGTCCCGCCGCTCGTACCATTGCCATTGCTGTTGCTGTTGTCCGGCGAGAAGGTACGCTGAGTACCTTGCGATTGCTTACGATTCAGCGACTGTGCTGCGTTTTGGGAAGGTCCGCGATTCAAAGCTGCTGCAGCACCAGCGCCAGCAGCTCCAATCCCAGCGGCATCAAGGAGATCACCGCCACCACGGCTTCCTTGGCGCCTAATACCGATATTGCCCGCAGTGTAAGGATCATACGGATCGCTTGGTATCCCACTGAGCGGTCCACCGAATGCGTTATACGGCGTTGTCTGGCCCGGTGCTGTGCGCATCATGGACTGGTTCGCGCCAAAACCTGCGACACCCGCTCCGCCGACATCAGCATAGCTCGCGTTAGGGTTGGTGCTCCGCCTTGCCAAGGAGCGGCTAGCACCTATACCCGCAGCTCCGGCACTAACAGCTGCACCAGTGCCGTACGACGGGTTGTACCCACCGTTGAACTCGCTCATGTTGTAGCTCTCACCAGATTGAGTCAACGGCACCTGAGAGAGTGTACCGTGGCTCTCTGGGTCGGAATACGCTCCCATGCCGTAGCCGGGGCCTGACGTCGGATCGTCGTAGTCGTCAAAGGGGTAGCGAGGCGATGCATTTGCCTCGGCGGCGGCCGCTGCCACCTCATCATCGAACTTCTTCGCGCGGCGGCGACGAATGACGTTGGTAGCGAGCACGACAACTAAGACCAAAGCAACCAGCCCGACGACTGTGAAAACACCGGCAACAGCACCTTTGTTCTCAAAGAAACTTTACAAACGAAGGTCAGAAAGACTCAAGTATGATAGGAAAAGCGCATTGAAATACCCTTTCCCACCGGACGTAGAGTCGGATACAGCCGACTGGGATGCAGAAGAACCCGAGTCAGAAGCGGTAACAATTACAGTAGCAGTCTGTCCACTGCTAGTTTCAGTCAGAGTTAACGAGCTCGTCGGAGAACTAGTTGTCGAAGTGCTAGTCGAAGAAGACGTGCTTGAACTAGTCGAACTAGAAGTGCTGGATGAGCTAGTGGTCGAAGAACTAGAAGTGGTCGAAGTCGTGGAGGAAGAAGACGTAGTAGACGAGATGGTCGAGGTACTCGAAGAGGTGGTGGTGGACGTGGAAGAAGTGGTCGTCGAGGAGGAAGTTGATGAAGTGCTTGTCTCCGAGGTTATTGATGATGTCGAGGTCGTCGGGCTAGTCGTCGTACCAGTCGTCCTATCCAGCGTCGAAGGTAGTAAAGAACCAATCCCGCCAATCCCATCAGGCACAGAGAGAGTTAGAGGGAGATTTTGTTGCAGATTTTGTGCTGTCATTAGCCAGATGGATGCAAGAAATGTATGTCGACACTCACGTCGTAAGCGACGGGATGGAGAAAGTAGGAACCGCTGCACAAGATCACCAAATCAGCATGCTGTTCCACATCTTTGTTGCGTATCACTATCCCCTCGTCGACGTCTCCTACCAGCTCAATTCATCGACTTCCAATTCCCAACTTTACAACCACCTGACCTGAGCCCAAGTTCTCGCCCCATCGCTGGCACGAACGTTTCCTGCACCACCCGTCTTGGAGAACAATCAAAATTACTCACGAGGACCCGGCGTAGCCATCTTTCAAGAGTGTACCAAGATCAAAGATTAACACTTCGCGGATTATTGGAAAAGACGGTGTCGCTCAGAGACCCATGAGTCTTGCGTGAGAAAGGGGGAGATGACAGTGGTCGATGCTGAAGAGCAGCACAGGGCCTAGGGAACAAGGGATGCGTTGGCGGGAGCTTTGAGAAGGAAGATCTGAAAAAAGCTGGGGTATTGATAAGCTGATTAAGCAAACTTTAATCCTTTTTAGGGTGCCTCCCCGAAATTTGTAGTACTCGGTTAGCTCCGTGTGAGGCTTTTTGAGTGAGAAAAAAAGGGAATAAAAAGGATCAAGTCAAACCAGTTGCTGCTGCTCCTATCGTTCCCCTTCCACATCCCCCTAACTGTCATGCTACGTGTCCCGCGTTGGCAAGCTTTCACTTGCTGCTGGAAATAGACCTCTGTGGGTCCCAGATGCGCCGATCCCATGATCATCACAGCGTAAACGTGTTTCCGGCATGGAAGCCATACATTCAGAAACTCTCTTTCCACCATACTCGCACCTTGCTACATCTTTGTTTCTGTGATATAAAGGGCAAAACTGCGTGGTAGAGATTTTGCCCCTTTAGTTGAATGAATGCAATACGAAGGACTTGCTGCAGATTCAGTACGGAGTCATACTGAACACCTATCTGGCATTCGTACTCATTCGTATATATGGTCTCACTCTTCTCGCACTGATTCGGCATATCCTACACTCAACTGTTTTTGATGTTCATTTTTCAAAAGGCAATAGCCTCTCGCATACAGCTCCCGGGTGCATAAATAATGGACTCTGGGTGCATGTCATATCCCAACCCACACCGTGACGATCTGGGGCTTCTTCCTGGTCGTGTCGTAAGGTCCCTTTATTACTGGTGTTTATGGTGACTGACACTGGCTGCTCACACAGTTCTGACTTGAGCAACAAGTACACCATTCAAAACCGAGGCAAACCACGTTATTTCTGAAGGAGTCGGAAGTTATGAGCACAACTGTGCAAGTCTGGAGTAGCTCCATGACTACAGCCAGCTCTGATGCTACGGATACAACTACTCCACTGTTAGCTTCTTCACCGAAGTTGCAAGAGATGTTCCCGAAGACACTCAGGTAATTGTCTTTTCTGAAGACCTAATAGATGCTTTAATTCTTGCCTCAGCTTTTTCGATAACAAGGCGTCGATGGTGGGCGTCTTTACAGCGGCGGCGATATTCTGCCTTGCGGTACTGTTACTAATCCCTATGCTAGCAATTAAGCTGCATCGACGGAGGAACGGCCATACGCACTTGGCGGATGTCTTTGTATTTCCGTTGACGTCCTCGCCAGTGGATCTGACGGACTCAGATATTGCTCAAAAATCCTCTACGATATGCTCTAAAATTGTGGGCCCTTGATATGTAGATATAGGCATGGTAATTCCTTCTAATCAATCACCTGAGGAAGAATCCTCTTCCTGTTTCTGTTGTGTCGCACTTATCGTTCCCTCTCCACCTTGCGCCTTTTAAAGTCCATCAGTTAGCACTTCTACTCGCAGGCTCGTGTCATTGACGAACAGGCGCTCTATAGTTCTTTCTATCTAGTTTTGTACAGGGGCCATTATATGTATAATACATCGTTCGCTGGATTCATGTGTTCTCCTTTACTCACGTTCCGACGGCCGTGGCTGTGCACAATGACTGTCGTCCTTCCTTTGCTGCGAGCAGGGTTGTGTGTCGTTCTTTCCTTACCTTCCCATGCAAATGGCATCGTCTCTCATTTCTGAGCCATGAAGCACTCAGTCAGGCAGTGAATTTGTTCTCCATCTGAGAGGGCGACTTTCTCCGGGCTATGCGCGGTAACCTGCTTTCGTCGATCTCAGATGATGACCGATGCGCCGGCCACCTCACTAGATTCTACATACATCAATCAATTGAATCATAACTGACCCATCATTGACACAAAGTCTCTTCTTGCTCAGGTACTGGAGCTCATACGAATTGAAGTTATCTGCGATTCGCTACAACTTGCTTCTCGTCGTCTTGATGCCAATTCCAAGATTATGCTTTTACTAGTACCCTGCTCATTACCCGAATAGCTTCTTGATCTTCTGAGGGATTTGATTATGCGTAATATAGCGTGTTCCGTTTCACTTTGGATACCACGCAACTTTGTATCATCTCAGTCTCCTAGTCAACGTTTGTCGCTTTTCGTACCATATGGGGTAGTCCAAAGAACCGTGTTCGCACAGTTAGTGGCTACGGTCCCAACTATAGAGACCACTTGCATTGCGCTACGGTCTATGACCTAGAGCCTCGGAGTTTCTAGCTATTCTTAGAAGGAAATGCTCCTGCTATTTAGGCGTCAGAAATCCGATTGCCACACGAGCGGATTCCTCTCGCACAGCGTCGTAAGTAGCATTCTCTTGATCTCAAATTGTCCCTAATCCCTCTCATGAATAATAGGCACCGGAACTCAGCAGTTCTACGAGGGAAAGATACCTGGAATAAAAGGAACGTAAGTGTGTAGCGTTTTTTCCCGCTCCCGATGTTTCATATTCTGACCTTTTTGTCTTCTGTAGAAGATCGATTGCAACAGGCCCAGGGAACGTCGGATCGGTAAATGGAGCTCGCTCGAGTAGGTTGCAGCGATATTGGACAAGCTAATATCAAAGTCACTGCAGCTGCGACATATGAGACGAATGGCCGTCGAGGATTAGACTCGACTGAGGATAGTGGCGGCGAAACTGTTATTCAAGGTCCATGCGGTCAAACTATCATTGGCGCTCATCAGACGGTTGAGCAAGGGCCAAACGGGCAAACTATTATCGGGGACCGTCTTACCATTGCACAGGACACAGACGGTCAAACCGTAATACACGGTGCGCACACCCAAGCTCATGACAGAAGTAGGGCATTGGATAGCTCATCAAGTAGACTGGCACCCTCCGGGATACCGACACATTTTTCCCTTTTCTTTTCCCCCCTCTACCTCCTTCCCGAAATTCATTATAGTGACGCAACCAACGATCTCCACGGAACCAGCTGAAACCCGCTCGACACTAGATATAACTTCATCGCTATTCTCCTCTAGTCCCACAATCGATCATTCAACGTCCTTCGCGGGCTCGAGATCAGTAGTATTATCCACTATAACAATCAATAGTACGGAGTCGACTGTCATCACAACTTACCCCGCTAGCCCTTCGAGTGGAGCATCCGAGAAATCTAAGAGGTAAATGCAACGCCTTCGAGAAAGGAGGGCCCAATATACTGATTACAGTTTTGTACTCCGCTTTCCTCCTATAGCAAAGGAGAAATTGCCGGAGTCCTTATAGGCGTAGGGCTGGCAATTACTATTGCTTCTATGTTTGCCATTCTTGTGTATCGACGCATCCGTGCCTCAAGAACAGAATCACGAGGAGCGTCAGACCCGCCCGCGGCAATTGACATACGCACCAATAGGCCTCGTGCGAACGGCGCTATCGAGCCATATCGCATTGACGAGTTTGACCGAGCGACGTGGAATGAAGATGTTGTCACCTTGCGGAAGTTCAACGCGGGTGATTTGTAGTTTTGTAAGGAACGAATTACCTGAGTGGTCGCCTACGATCGTGGCTGTGCAATGATCAATGTCCTTCCTCTTCCGGCGCATCCAATGCATTCTCAGTGCCACCTTCCTTTTGTTTAGTATCTTCACTCCTCCTGCTACGCCAGTTCCTCCCTTCTCAGAGTAGCAAGGCATTCAGATAGGCCATGAGCCATTCATTTGAGAAGCCAATGACTCCAGGCTATGCGCGGTTACCTGTTCTCCACCGATCAAGATAGTAGACAACGAACGTTGCGAACCAAGCACTGCCAGTGCACCTCATGTCGGATGCTGTATCATCTAACGAAGCACAACTGCTCCCTGGCACAAGATATGCTCCTTGCTCAGCTTCGGAGCTCCCTTTGTTTGGAGATATCTACAATGTGCTATGGTTGACTTGTCGTCTTGATGTTGATCCCACTTTATGACTCTATGAGAATCTGCAGCTTCATTCATTTATCCGAGTAGTCTAGCCTCTTGACCTGAATCTTCCGAGAAGCTCGTTAGTTGTGGTTAAGCATGTCCATTTTTGTTCTTGATACCTGATAGAACCATCTCAGTCCCCAAAATCAACCGTTTTGTGTGCTTTGAAACCGTCAAGGAGTCCATGCATGCCGGATGCAATTGAGACGTTAATGTAATGCAAACGGCTACAAACCTGCCGACGAGCTCGCAGCTCTGGGGCTCTCCAAGATCTCAAATTGAATGTTCTTGCTATTTAGGCGTTAGAACAAAGCTCACTCTGCACAGTAACTTGCATTTCAACCGATCTCTTTGTCTGCGTCGTCGTAGGCCTTGTTCTCTCTATCTAGAATCGACCCTGAACCCATATCGGAGAAAATAGCTACAGCAGAACTCAGTGCATGCTGCGTTCAGAAAAAGAAAGACAGTGAGTTTCGCACACTCTCGTTCAGCTATAGGGGCTTATTTCTGACCTTTATGCTCGTGGAAGGAAAGTTATTGAGACACTTTGCCTCGGATCTATAAATGAAGCCTGCTGCTGCGACAATGGAGAAGTTGTCATACATGTTGCTGCAACCACGGTTACTGTTGGTGGTGGCTCAGATGCTGAGACTTCGATGGCGCGTCGCGGTGTGGAGGCTGATCGGGGTGTAGACGGCCTAACGATCGTCAGCATCTACACTAGTACTGCTATTGATCAGGGAAGAGATGGTCAAACTGTCGTCGTGTATGGAACTGTAATACATGGTGGTGACACTGGAGCTCCAGACGCGACTAATATACCGGACAGCCCATGGGATAAGCATCACAAAA
>NBAY01000115.1:0-85312 GCA_002794775.1 Porodaedalea pini | reverse complement strand
TTACACCCCCTTCCGGCTGCGTCTGAGTTAAATTATCAACTGAGCCCATATCCGGGCCCTCCCCAGACTCGCTCCTCCTGTCGTCCCGGCCGTCTTTCTTGTCTTCGTCACCATCACCGGTATCTTCGCCATCCGTACCAAGCTGAGTCGAGCTCGCGCTCGAATGAACGACACGTCCGCCGGATTTCTCGAAGTCATCTATACCGTCGAAAGAGACGTGTATGGGGTCTCCACACGTTCCGATGGTGCAGACGACCGCGTCGAAGGGTCCATCCGGCTCATCGTTGGTCGAGGTGTAGACACGCCATAGGGAGCGTGGCGGAGAGCTGGAAGATTCTTTGGACTCGGACTCCTGTGTGACAGGACCAGTTCCTGGCACGCGTTCGACTTTGACTACTTCAGTCTACAAACCCATCGTAAGCGGAAGGATGAGACCAAAACAAAAAGCACGGACACCGAGTTTGGTACGCGAGTCCAAGCTTGTACTCTTCCCATATGCGGGTAATTTCTGAAGAGATCAATGTCATTCTCGCACAGGAATAAAAGGCCCTGGAAGTGCTGACCTCCTAGGATCTCATCACGTTTCGGAAATCCTCACGCCAGAAAACAGCAGGGTGAAAACGATATATAAGAGAATTGATCTGAAGTCCGGAGGTGGAGTTTACGTGCGACCAAATGCCGCCCACAGACTCGTTTTCTAAGCAAACAGCGTTAGTGTCGCGACGAGTAAACAGCTTGATGGTGGTGCATACTGTCGTAGAGCGTAACGTCAAAATTGTGAGCAATGCAATGACTGCAGGAGTAGCAGTTAAGAATGCTAGTGTAGAGAGTATAGCTTGATCGAACGTACGCAGCGGTCGAGACACCTGTTAACCCTGCACCGATGACGGCCTATACGTCCAAATGGCTTCGAAGAGGGCTGTTCCTCATCCTTCGGAGGATGCTGTTTGAAAGCCATGTCAGAGTCGAGTTCTTTGAGGAACAATATCGACTACGACTGACAGGCTTGAAAAGCAGGATGATGAATATTTGAATCATCTGGTAGATGAGATCAAAGCAGAAGATGACGAGACGGGAGGGCAAAGCCACTTATGTCTCCCCATCGCAAGCGAAGGGGGATATGCAAAGCAGAGATTGGTTCACGTCCCATCTGTGTCGTGCTGCTGCTGTCGTGTTGGCGTTTGCGCCTTGTACTTATACTCGTTGCGAGAATGGTGAAATCACCAGCAAAACGATATGACGTCACGCGATTCTTGTCCATGACGCGTCGCGGACGATCCGAGTCCACATGGAGCTGAAAATGGGTTATGCCTCCGACGCGCATATGTTTTCGCATACCATAATCATGTAGACAGCCAGCTGTTACGGTCCTTGAAGCAGCCATCTACACAGGTAGTCAGTTACTCAGTACTCACATCACTCTATACTGCCTTACACAGACTGTCTATTTCTTGAACTTTCTCTCTGAGAATCTGGACTAATCTCACCATTGAACCCTTAAGTTTGAAAACAATGCAATAAACACCCATCCCTTTTTTTTTCCTTTTTTTGTTTATACCCAGTTTAACCTTGAATATTATAAGGGTCACTTTGCATGTGAAGAAACCCATACATCCAAAAAGCTCAGATTACTACTCTGGATACATCCGGAATTTGAACCGGACACCTCTCGCATACGTCACATTAAACACATGATATGCTAAGCAGAGCGTGATAAACCAACTACACCATGTACCCTTCGGACATTGTCTGGCGAGATTTTTTATTTAGGACTTTGTCACGAAATCATTCGAATTATCAGCCTTACAAGTCGTCCAGAATGTGTTTGTTTGCATATTATCTGTAGAACCCAAGTAGCATGTACCAGATTCAGACAACTAGCAAGTTTGCAGAGTAGAGTAACAACAAAAAGACACAGACACATCGAAGAGAGCGAATCACAGACAGACTTCCAGGTTCGGAGACCCACTAGTCCATACTTCCTCAATAGGCTCTTTCTGAGCCCAAAAAACATCAGATTCAGAAGCGTGAAGTTCACTTTGCAGATAAAAGGAAAAAAAGGAAGCAAGAAATCATATTTCAGTGATTATTCGTACTGCGTTCAACCCTGCAATTCAAGAAATGAAAACATAGTACTAATAGTGAGATGGTTAGAATGTATCGCCGGGGGTTTCGGGGATGGTGGGATAGGACATACTGACGGTCATTAGGCGAAGGAGAAGTAAGGCAAGAGTGGGCGGAACAACTAGAGAAATAATGTATCAATGAAATACAAATGATGTCTACAGATAAATGGGCATTGGTGAATGTCGAAGTCCGGAACACAAATGAACACCGAGTTGTGTCGAAGGGGGGGGAGACAAAGGGGTGAAAAGATGGAAGCAGAAGGTAAATGTGGTGTACAGCGAAATCCACAAAATAGTGATGGGAACAGGGATTGAACAACGGCATTAGAATTCAGGTCCGTATAACGTCGTCGCAGATTTCATTACATGAACGAGGTGAGGGAATTGACATTGAAGAAAAACATAGACCACAAGAAGACTTGACTTTCGATGTGGAAATTTTACGCGGGTCGCCATCCGCCGCCTTGATGGCCATGTACATCCTCAGGGTCATAAGTGGCCGTTCCATAACTCGACGGCGTATTTCCGGGAGTATCAGAAGAGCCCTCGTGCGATGTCGGACGCGTAATGAACGATTCGTGCGCGGAGCTGATGAACGATGGTCCTCCGTGCAACGGCCGAGAACCCGACGTCGGGATTGGGAGAGTCGAAGATGCTGGAGCCGCTGACGCGACAGCACGCTGCTGCATGGTCTGCTGCGAGTGCTCGGAAGGCGCAAGACCGGAGGCTCGGGAATGCGATTCGCGCACCGTCTGCGCAGGCTCAGGCTCAGGCTCAGGCACCGGTGCCCCTTGCCTAGATACCCGCCTTGAAGGCGGAGAACGCTCGCGCGGAGACTGTCCAGCCTGCCTGCGTTCGCCTTCGCTTCCCGAGTCAACTCTGAGCCTTATAGGCTGGCCAAAGGTGTAGTCTTCCGGGTTGACACGGTGTTGCGACGGCGAGGCCGCGTTCGAAGCACCTGAGAATGATCCAGCACCAGAGTCGCCCGAGCGGCGGTGGACCGAAGGGACTTCTGAAAGCCGAGCCAGTGAGCTGGCCCTTGAGCGCATTCCCATCTCGATGCTGACGTTCGATCGACTGGCCGCGCCTATACTCTGTATCAGTGACTGTGCACGCGAACGCGCCTGTGCTGAGGCGCTCCTTGAGCGCGCCGAGGCACCATGAGAGCCTGAGCCCGACAGAGAAACAGAGCGCGAGCCCCGACTGCTTCGGCTATTGCTAACCGAAGATGCAGAGCTGTGTCTACTCCTTCGCGAATGGGGGACACCGAGATTCAAGTTCGTTAGAGAAAGATTGCTTCGGCTCCTCAGCATCCCGAGCGAAGACCGAGGCGAGGGTCCGCCTGAGAGAAGCCCGACACTGTCCTCTCTCTCAGCCTCTTCCTGACTGCCTTCCGCTTCCGGGTCTGTCAGCATGCCAAACTCGCCCGCAGCATCGACATCATGTTCCTCCTCGGCGCCACTGCTCTCGTACTGCGGATGCGGGCTGAGGTTAAGCCCCACAGAGCCCTGCGTGCCCCCGCTCAACGTCCTCGAACGGTCGCGGACTCGCGCATACGCGGCAGGAAGCGCGGAGACGGGCAGAGTCGGCAAGCTTGCACGCTGACGTCGCTCCTTGTGGGCCGCACGAGGCGGCATTGGGATAGGGCTCTGGCTTCCGAGATGGCCACCGCTCACCGGAGAACCGAAGCCAGAGCTTCCCGTCCCGACGTCACGAGGACTAACTGGCGACTGCACCGCGCTTGCATCGGGGCTCCTCTGACTTTGACTCCAAGGGCTATCTGAGAGCTGACTCTCCCGCCGCCTATCGGAAGTACTTGCTGTCCTCGACGCATGGCTCGCGCCGTAGGAAGCGGAGCTCGTCTTGTTCGAGTTGCTCCTTGACTGTTGGGTCCCAACGGATGACCTGCCTCCTCTCGAGCGACGTGAAACGTGACGAAACTGGAATGGGAAACGACTCGGGATCTGCTGACCGAGACTACTCATCGATGCAGAGTTGCGGCCAGACGAAGACGGTTCCTCGACACCCAAACCGAACTCATCATAGTCCTCTTCGCCATCATAGTCCTCCTCTTCCTCCTCCTCTTCAGCCTCATGTTCCGTACCCTCCCTTTCGCTGTGTTTGCTGGTCCTCGGACTCGGTGGGAATGGGATCCTCTCCTGAGACGGGGTTCCAGTGTCTTGCGAACCCTGTCGAGCGGGATATGTTGTAAATGGATAGGGCTTCATGCTTGCTGGTGAGCGTTCTCTGCTTGATCTACTCGATCCTTCCCTCACAGCAGGCTTCGGTGAACTAATGATGATCTCCTGTACGTCTCCTTCCTCCGACAGCTCTCTTCGCATCTCCGGTGGTGTATTGAACAGCTCACCGCGAAGCACTCCTCGTCGAGCGGGAGGAGGGACCGTCGGCAGTCCAGCCGCTGCAAGCACCCGATCTAGCACCGCGTCTTCCTCATCTTCGTCCATACCGCCCCCAACCCTCTGGACCGACTTTTGTGCAGATATGTTCCGCCCTTTCTCCGCAGCCCTTGAAGAAGACGGTGGGAGGAAGAGACACAAGTCGTACGCGTCGTAGACGCGCGCACGCGTGCACTCTCTCCAGCTCCACGTCGCCAACACACCCTGCGCCTCTTCGAATTGCTCTTCATCCACGCCTCTCCCGTAGCCAGGTTTCTCCTCTGGCTCCTCCCACCTGAAGCGAGGACCGCATGCACCCGCGCACATCTGGCCACTCATCCACCACAAGCCGATCCAGCTGATCAACAAGATCAGAACTCGCCAAGCAGCCCATGCGACGTTCGCCAACAGCACGCCTCGTGCGTACCCAGACAGTGAGCCGTCCGCGCGGAAGAACGTCTGGTCACGTTTCATGAGTCCTAAAGCTTCCAGAGCCTTGTCCTCCGGCTGAGCGGAGGAAAATGCGAGGAGTATCGCGACGCACAGAGCCGCGCGCGGGAGAAGAAGCGCGACTGTTGGAAGATTCTGTCCATAGAAGAAGCAGGTCTCGGCGAACCAGTCGCCCCAGGAGGATAGCGATGACATCGATTGGATGACTGGATTGCGCATCGACGTTGAAGGGATAATAGGTATGTTCTCCTTGCCTTCGGCAGTGGTAGGGCTCGACACCTCCCTCTCCCGCTGCTGAGACTCCCTTGCCTCCGTGGCAGCAGACAAAGCGCTTGGTGTTACCGCTCTGGACGGAATACTAGACCCGGACGACGATGAGCCGCATGCCCGAAAGAAATGTGGAACGGGGAGTGCCGGGCGCGCGGAAGATCGGATGTGATGGAAGAAACAGAAGTTGACGAAGGACGTCATGCACACGATGTTGTAGGCTGGCGCAGAGAGATAGAGCGGGACCATGAGAGGACGTTCTGTGGAGGCACGAGGAAATCAGCTGTCTACCCTCAATCTGAAAGGTACCATTGGATTGGCTCGGAAGCATAGGAAACACGTTCGGTAGTAAAAGCGGTCGTGCGGTACTTCGCAAAGGATCGACGAATGAAAGTTAGCTGTACAGGAATATGAAAAGCACGCGGGCAGGAAGGTAAAAATAAAACCTTAGATGTACCACATAAAAGTGGATTCAAGATGAAAAATAAGAGAACACTCACTGCTTCGCCAGCGTCGCCACCAGCAGTAGACGACCTCATAGAGCAGCACGATGCCGACTACCCAAAAGAGCCAGCAGATCCCATAGGCCGCAGCGCCAAGAGCCCAGTTCCTGCTCGAGCTCGGGTTCGTATCTCCGGACGTAGCCGAAGGTGGGGATGAAGGAGTAGGGTGGAGAGCCAGCCTGTCAAGAGAGACAAAATCAGAGATAGATTAACATGTCGGGAGCGAAAGAACGCACTGAACAAGACAGTATACGGCGTTCAAATCGAAGAACGTCTGGAGCACGACGAGTCCATAAACCCAGATCGGCCATAAAATATATTTAAACCTCATCCACGCACTCGGAGTGCTCAAGAATCCCAAATCAAGGCCGGGTGCGCGGAAGCGCGGGCGCAAGTTCACGACACCGGCCGCGGGGAATCCGTGTGTGCCAGACATACCCGGGTGAGGCAGGTACGCGCGCATATGCGGCGGGACTGCAGAGGGCGGCGGAGCATCGGTAGCGACGGGTGCAAATCCACCAGGGAACGGCGAGGGCGAAACGACCGTAGGGCTGAGCGGCGTCGACACCGTGCCTCGCCACCAAGGCCTCGGGCCCGAGCCGTGCACGTGACCCACACGACCTTCTTTGCGAGAGCGCACCTGCGGGACGCCGCTGGATGGGCGACGTGAGTGCCGAGAAGATGTCTGTCGGCGTGAGGAGGCTGCTGCTGCGGGTGCCTCAGAGATGATGCGCACGGATCGGGGCGTCTGGCGCCGGCCAACTCCGACACGCTCCTCGGTGCCCTCACTCTCTCCGTGGTACTCACCGATGTCGACGTACTCTCCACTCTCGCCTGTATACCCCGTGTATCCAGTGTCATAGCTGGGTGTCACCCTGTGAGCACCGCCAGCCATCGGACGGCCGCCACTGGTCGTCCCGGCGTTCGATGGAGAAGACATGAACGGGATGGGTGAGTTGGCGTGGCCCCTCTCAGAGGGGACCGTGGAAGCTGGTGCAGGCGGAGGAGGGCGTCGCGGGAGCCAAGACGGATACCAGTCATCGCGCGACGTTGCCTGGCGGATGTGTGGGGGCGGAGTCACGCCCGGCGTCGGAGAACTCGGGTGTGATCGATGTCTCCTTGACTCGAAACGAGCAGGACGAGCATGGCCCTCTGACGATGGGATTGAGTTTGGGTTCGAGCCGGACGGGGTCTGCACCACCTCATAATCGTCGGAAATCTCATCTTGAGCGGGAGTATTCCTATCAACTTCGTGACCCGAGCTCGGGGACGTTGGAGACGTCGGAGTAGACGAGGTGCGTGCTTTGCGAAACATCGCTTATCATGCAATAGTCAACAGACACAAGGTTAATCTGGAGGTTTTATAGTTTTTTTCTTGTTTTGAATTGAGTTTTTGTTGATTATTAGACGCGAACGGGAGCGACGCCTGGAATTAATAGATCCTGAACAGGACGTTATAAACGCGTGACAGTCAGTGCTGAATATCGTTAGATGCGTAAGTCAAACGCAGAGCAAATAGCGATAGGCAGAGCGCAGCTCGCAGTCGCAGTCGCAGTCGCAGTCGCAGACAGACGGGAAGCAGGGACTGCTGGTGACTGCGGACCTTAAGGCAAGGCAAGGCAAGGCATCAGCGTCAGGATGGACTTTGTCGCGTGCCCGTGAGCTATAGATAACGAAGATGAGAGACGCACGGTGCGAGAGGAGCAGCCTGGGCCGAATTCAAACACGGGACGACGTTCGCGCGGACTCAACGCGTCTGCCTCGTGTCCTCCCAGTGACTGATGTAGCTGCGAACACGCGTCTGCCTCGTGTCTTTAGCTTTCAGGAGGATGGGGGCGGTGAGAGCGAGGGTGGAAGAAACGAACCATCCTCTGCCGCACAACTCGACAGCGACGCGAGAAATCAATAGAAAATTCCAATTTTCCATATGAACAGAACCATCACGGCCCTGTCCGCCAGCCAACAGCGTCCAAGCGCTAATTCAATCCTCTCGCACGCTCGGCCTTTATCCCGAAACAAAAGTGCAGAAGAAAAGACAAGAAAAAACAAGGGGAAATTCATCCAGATGAAACGGGTCTCACTCACAGACAAAGAAAAATAATGCCGACGAGACAATTCGGTAGGTGTAATTTACGACTCGGTTCGACGAGGCTTATGTAACAGCCGGGCACCGCGGCGAATATGGATAGAACTTGAAAAGAGCGACGGGAGAAAGGAGGGTGAGTGCCAACAACAGCGCGAAGTTTAGCCATTTCATTCCTTCGCAGCTCTCATATATGTCGTCCCCATCCCTTTGGCGTTCTCGATCCGCGTTTCGCCACCACAACGAGTCGTCATATCTACTGCACGTCCTCACAACATCATATCCGGGCTGGAATGGGCGAGCCGTTTCCTGATGTCCGGAGGTTTTCGTTTGATCAGCGTCCATTTCCTACTTGGGAGAAAAATATTCACATGCCCGTATATTCTTTTTTTCAGCTAATCCGTTTTCTCTCCCTCCCTTCAAGTTCAGGACAGCATGGCAGAAAAAACCGACCCTGGGCTTCTTCTCATTCTCATAGCACGTTCCACGTTGGTGAACGGCAGTTCGCGCAATTAGATGAAGGCCCCTCCACGTTCTAGCTTCGAAATTGTGCGCTTAGGCTTAATTTACGGGCAGGAAGCTACACGAAGACCGCGGGCTGGAAACCTAGAAATCATTGAATGAATGGGATCTGACGAATAGCCGGAACCTGTGTCGGTGCTGGAGCCGCGAGGGACCGCAACGCTCCCGGCAAAGATTCGAAAAACGAAGATACAGTTACTTTCTTCTAAACCACAAAGACTCCACATTATACATTTTGAAGTCCTTCTTTGCATATCCAATAGCCCCGGCGCACTAGCACTGGTGGCGAAACAAATGAGGGGATCCACAACGCAGCCAGAAGTCTATGCTATATTACCGATAAACGACTTTCGTGCTATAGTACAGTGCAGAATCGGTCTACGATTCATTTCATTCTTCATGCACATGATCGGTGATTCGAGCTTCGCGCGTGTTCAATCCGACGAGCGCCATCCCTCGATGTGCGATATCCCGCGCCGTGGCAAACGCCGCCGCATTCACGCCGCAGATGCGTCCCGCGAGTCGCTTTACTAAGACTAGCGGCGGAGCGAGGAACGGGAGGATGAGGCGTAGAATGTCCTGGGGAGGATAACAAAGGTTAGATTATCTTATGTCTAAAACTCACTAGGACGAAGAGAGCTAAAAAAAAAAAGAAAGTTACCTCTGGTTGGTAGTAATCCTCCTGCTGTACAATATAGTACTTCCCATCTTCCTCGTTCTTCTGTAGAGTCACTTTAATGAGAAGTCTGTTCGGTATCATTTAGTAAAACATATTCGGTCCTCTAGGAGCAGGAATAGACTGGCCGTGCAGGTCTGGACTTGAAGGGACTCAGAAAGATGTGGAAGGTCTGGACAACATTGAGGTAGACTACGTTCTGCGCCTCATCATACACTGCCATGAAAAAAAAAAAAAAAACGCGTCAACGTACGTCTTATAGCTGAAACTGAAATGATATTCGTATTCCTTACCGAACGACTCGACTTCCGCGCTGATGTCAGGACTCATATCCCTATACCACCTGCAGCGAAGCCGAAAAAAAAAAAACTCAGAATATTCTTCAAAATCACACAGGGAAGCGGATTAAAAACGTACTCGTAAATCCCAGCAATTTCGTCCCTGCTTCCCGGCCCAGGAAGGACTGTGCACAGAGGGTGCAAAAAGCCCGCGCCCGGGGCGAAGTATCTGTAGACGGCAGAGCGTTGACTGGCGGGCGTCGGCGCAAGCGTGAGCGCCTTGACGCTTGCGACTATTTCACTTCGTGGATCGTCCATTATAATTCTAGTCCGGTAGCGGAGTTTGCTGGTAAGAAAAAAAAGTCGCAGTTTCTGGTTGGTGGGAGGGTTGAAAGTTGAAGTTGATATGCGTCTGAACGATGACGCAAGATGTGCATACAGTGAGATCGGCGAATGACGTATGCATGCACCTTCTGCAACCTAATCTAATCTCAAGCTTGTGAAACATGCCAACGACAATATTAATGCGGTCGATTTTACGCGTACGATGAATCAGTTGGTTTGCCACGAGTCGCAGCACATGTACAGTAAGCTACGTACGCATACTGCAGAAGCGCGACATGAAGAAAACAAAGAAGATCCCAAACGATCGCTACACAATTACCCAACGAACAACGCTTTAGGAGAAAGAAAGAAAACAATGCATAGAATGTAAAGACACAAAAGAAAAGATAGGGCTGACGAAAGACATTAAGAAAAGAAAGCACATTTATCTTTTCCAGCTGATCCGCATACAATCATCTGAGTCTACATTTGATCTACTCCCTGCTTTCTGCTGAGACCAATCAGCAGCCCGCTGAATGACTGAAGGGCTATTGGCAGACTATCCAATGTATGTATCTCATCGTGCCGGTGGCCCTCTGTCAAAGAGAAAGTCGGAACCACTATTCGAGGTTGCGATAATTGAAGTATGCAGCTCTGCATGTGTTACTTGCTCAGCTTGCTATCGATCTCCGCCTGATAATTCTATGCGATACAGTCTGAGCGTTACTGTGAGCGCTTGGGTTCGGGTACACCCACTCATCCGGATGGATATTCGACCAATTTAGCACCTGGAACTTATAGTAATGTCTGCTTTGTCTGCATAGCATTATGATTGAGCAATCGTTTGATTAGGACTGGAGTTTAGCATACTAAAACTACTGCCAACCACTCGATCCATTAAAACGTCAAGCGAATCGACTTCGTGGACAAGTGAACCCTATCCAATTCAATCGTGGGGTTGCGCGAGAAGACACGCAATGAGTAGATGCTGTGTAAGGAGCAATGTTTGAGCACCGGTACACGTAGCACCGACAGCCTCTTCACTCCCAGCATGGGCACTGCCAAAATATGATGACTGCATCGGTTGGAAAAGCTCGAGGTTAAGCGGAAACATACGCTAGACAATATGATATTATTCAAGTTGACGCATAGAGTCAAGAAATATAAACCTTGCATGTCCCTTGATGTCATAGATATTGAATATTGCTGAAAGCGGTTCTGATATCTGGTAATATTGAGTGCTGGGGTAGAGTCAGGTTGCAGTGCTGTACAAGCAGGATGATCACGAGGAGGCGCGAAACAGACAATCACGTACACTCACAGGCCGAATTATTTCTTTGTGTAATAGCATAGATCATTATAAGCCCTTCAGTATCAGATCTAGAGCCAAATTGTAACGTCAGAGTTGCAAGTTTGAGAAGTACATGTTGTTAGCGGTCGCACATCACACACAGAAGTACTCAACCTCAGAGAGATAATTATCTTCAATAAATTAAGAAATCATCATCCGTAATCAAAGGGTGCATATAACACGTTCGAGTATCGAGTCGCAAGAAAGTAGACAAATAGCTAAACGGAAAAAAAGAAATGTGTGTATAACGGAGTCGCATAAACAAGAAACACAGTCCTAGGGGATCCAAGAACCAAGGACGCAGTGCAGAAGCTAGGGAAGACAAAGCATCACAGATTACAGACGTAGCTAAGAGTCATTCGAGATTCAGGACGTCCGCGCCCGCGCGGTCGTCCATCTGTCCTAACAAGCTCTTCAGATTCTCCATTTCCTTCTTCGGTTTCCCGTTCGCCTCCCCTCCAACGTAATGCCCGCGTTACGTATAGACAGTTCCGGCGACGAGTGCTCGGCCAGCGAGAGGCCCTCATCGACGTCCATCAGCAGCGGTAGCGGAGGATGCCAGATCTTCCGTAACACTCGAGGATACGGCGGAACCAACAAAGGGACCGATGCTGGAAGAAAGTGTGCCCTCGGTTGAAGGCATAGGCAGGAAGGAATTGGAGGTGCTAAGCAATAAATACAGTCTGCGGCAGTATTGAGACGGCATGGGCAGAAAGGATCTTGCGGAGCTGAGCACTCGGTACAGAAGTCAACATCCAGACGAAGCACTGAAGAAAAAAGGCTTGTCAAGAGATCGACATCGGGGTCTTCAGTCATCCTGATGTCATCATCTTCGCATAGTTCAATGTCGCCGTAGCTCACGCAGCGGAGTCCGAAGAGGTCGTTGTCATTCTCGGGTACCTGAACACTCTCGCGAATCGTCCAGAGCGACGTCGGAACGGCAGTGTTCCATGGTATGTGAGGAATGGGTTCAACGTCCTCCGTGTAGCCGTGTGGGCGGTAGTTAGAAAGGAGTCGAGAAGAACGGTGGTCGATGTGGGAAAAGCGACGAAGGCGACAGGATACGTAGCCCCATCGCCCACGGCCAGGTCCATGTCGGATATCATGATTCGGGGCGTGGGTGAGCAAGAATCAGTGTCCTGGTAGGTAGCCGTCGTTACTGTCAGCGGCTGATGTCCAGGGAAACATTGCTGTGTCGGCGCGACGTTGGGGGCAGGATACCCAACAAAGGAGTCCGGATGGACAACTCCGTCGTCCATGGCCAGGTCCATGTACGAGTGCGTGCCTAATGGTGCGGGTGCACCAAAGACAGTGTATTGGTAGTCGGCCATAGCAGGCGGTGGCTGGTGGGGTCCAGCGAAGGACTGTGGCGTCGGTTGCGGCGAGAGCAGGATGAGTGACGGCAGGAGCAGCCCTGACTCCTCGAAGGTAAATATAACATTGTCAAGGAAGGAGGCAGCCTTGTGTGCCGACACGCTTTCATTCTGGCAAGCGTTGGCTGAAAGTGATGCACCGTCTTGCAAGTCAGAGTCGGAATCACCATCGGCGTCCGAACACACGTCGGCATCAAAAACGGAAAGGAGCTGGATAATTGGAGGAGCGACCTCACCAAACTCGAGGACGGGCTTCACGTCGGCGAAGCCGTCCACAATTGCGGCGTTGACACCAGCGTCGAACGTTAAGCTGGCGTTGCCGGGTTCAGGAGAATCAGGCTCGAAGTCGGGAAGCTAAGTTACAGTATCAGCCTTAGTGTGAATATGTTATTATGATTGTACGATATAGTGTACTCACATCGTCCGCTTCTTCAGGCCCCGGTATAGCTCCGTGTGTAACCTTCAGAGTGCAAGGAATAAGTACGGGTGACACCTGTGGTAGAGCGAGAGTACATACAGAATATGTGCACACAGTGACATAATGGTCCTCCGGCCCTTGGGAGGAATTGAGACTGGAATTCCCATACGTCTGCTTACATGTCAGCCTCCCATGATGTCTTGGAGATGCTGAGTATACGCACGACGTCGAAGTATGATGCATCGAGCGAGCGACTGTCAGTCGTCTCGGCAAGCGATGACAATATCCTCGAGTTCCTAATATCGTCCTCCAGGGTGGAGGTGCTTGCCACCGAAGGCACTCCCTGTAAGAGACAGACGATGAGCTGGAGTGGCACGCAAAGTAACGGATACGTACTGCATTCAAGGCGGCACGACCTTTCAGTATACCAGTAGGTTCGTAGAGCGAGAAGAATGACGCCGCCGTGGGACGGGGTGCGTCGTCGGGTGGCACTGACCAGCAATGAAGAAAGGAGGGGGCGCGTCGGCGTCGACAAGGCCTGCTTGCCGACGAGAGGGCGCGAGCGGAGCTTGCTTGTTGTGTTGTTATGCAGTGAGCGGGCTTTGGAGCCAACGGGTGAATTGTGCACTCTACCTTACTGAACCAGACACCCTGAAAGCAAATCTAACTAGTGAAATGGAACTAAGCTCTTCTATCCGAGATCAAGCAAAGACGGAGTCAGGGAGCTAATGCCGAGCATTAATATCGCCGTGAAAATAAGATCACATGCTACGTCACGTGCTGGATTAGTCTCAAGCTGCGTGCCACTGACATCCGAGTCAAAAGAGTTCATTATCAACGTCCACAGCATGGCTCAACAGGGTCAACTCCTGCCATCTGCCGACTACGCTGCTCTGAATAATGCAAACCAGATCCTAACTGTCGCCCTGGACACCTTCACTGTCCAGCTGCCCCGAGTCCTGGCGCAGCTACAGTCGACCGTTCAGCAGGCCAGCAACGTTGCGGCTGTCGGACAGCAACCACAGCAAACAATACAAGTCCAGATTTCCGACATGCAGCAGACTATGGCCGATATGCAGCAGACTATGGCCGACATGCAGCAGAATATAGCCGACATGCAGCAGCACATGAATTCGCGCTTTGATATGATCGATTACAAGTGAGTTGTTACCTGCATTCATGTTCTGAGTACTCATTAGCACCTGCAGAATCAAAGTCATGGACATCAAGTCTCACAATCGAGCATGCAACATCACACAGCCGTTGCAGCCTCTGCCAAACCAGTCAGCAAACATCCCACCGAACTTCCCGGTGAACCATACAGCAATTGGTTCGCTTACCGGTAAGCCCGCCACTAATGTTTGCTATATATACGTGATTTAATCAAGTCTGAATATTATGCAGGACCACTCCTGGATGACCTGCTTGGGTTTTACGATATCCCCGTTCAGGGAGCTGTTGATGACAAGATGCGCGCGCTTGCAAATCATATAGGGAGGGAGTGGTGAATGGCTTTTGTTCTTTCTCTGTAGACTGTAGCACCTGTATTCTGTATTGTTCACTGCACATGTACTTTTATGCCATTGTAATTGCAGCAGCCGCCCGTCTTACTTGAACATAGCAGAGCATGACTTTGCTATGGATGCACACAGAAAGGGCTTTAGAGCCAACAGAATGCTTGATGAATCCTATGGTGTCACGTCGAGGCCATATGCATGCTTGCGGCGACAACGCGTGCACATTATCATGTCTCAACTCATGAATCCGAACGAAAATCCCGCTAATTTTACAAGGTCTTGCTTCAAGCTTTTACAATGGGCGACCCGTCGTGTGACAGATACTTATCATACTGCATTCAACATAGTGTTCCTTTCGTCGAACGGGAGTTTGACCTCATCCAAAAGATCAGCTAGATTGTTTAGAAACGGTTTGGCTTTAGATACAATATGCTCTAAGTTAAGCTACATGAAGGGCCCAAGGTCGTAAAGATGCGGTAGAATGCTTGAGAGGTGCAAGAAGATCTGAATATAATTAACAAAAAAGTGTGTTGCGTTTTGGTTGCGGATACTCGATAGAGTAACTCGTTTAATCAAATCTGAAACAAAAGCGGAGGTTAGGTGGTGTGAATAGCATGAGTAAGACATACGACTTACGCGCTATAAATTAGTACACAGAACCATTCGTAGTCAGTATCAATGCAGATGCGTGGCAATATGCTTCGAAACTCACGCAAGCGCAGCCATTCCAGCTACTCCGGCAAACAGACTCGCCAGCGCGAGCGCCTGCCTTCCGATACTCGACTGTCGTAATGATGAATGGAGAAAATCTCCCGCGAGGAGCTCGACGCCACTCGCATAGATGAGCGTCCCGGCCGAGAGCGCAGACGTAAGACCTTGTGCTAAAGGAAGAGTTGAATCTGGAGAGCCAGATCCGGCGCCGAGCGTAAGACTCCCAATGAGACATCCTGCAGGGACTGCCGCGGCGAAGATGGCAGCGAGTACGAGTGGTATTGACAAGGTGCTGCCCCTTTGCGAGGAGGCGCCGAGTCCGGCGAGTCGCACTCCAAGCGAAAGTCCTTCGAAAAGCTGGTGGAAAAGAATTGCAATGACAAGCGATGCTGTTCCGCAAATACAAGAACGAAGAGGAACAGAGCGGTGTGAGGAATGTGAGGATGAAGAAGCAACGAAGAAGCACGTACTGAACTCGGGCCCGGATTTAATCGAAAGCGTAAGGCCGATGACAAGCGAATGTATCATGATACCAGCTTGGAGTACCTGAGTGTATGTGAGGTTGTGTTCATCAATTGTGCTCCGTTGTACAGACACACGAAAAGAGTACGAGAGACATACGAGTGTATTGACAATGGCATGCTTCCGGCTCACAGACGCGCTGTCGTGGACCTCATCTGCATTCCCATTCTCAACGTCATCGCCTCGTAAGTCTGCACCTGAGCCCAACCCGCAGCGCCCATTGCTCGTATACGGCTCCTCGCGGTGATGGTGCATTTTCCGCTGCAAGAACGCAAACTGGTTGTTGCCAGAAGGTCCATCTTTGGACCTTATGCAGTCCGTTGAGTAGTGGCGGTGTTTAATGGATGGGTGGTGTGGCGGATTGGTACCGGAGGGCGTAGAGGCGGCACGCAGGAGGGTAGTGCGTTCAGTTATGGGTTCCATAACTCCTGGATGAGAGTTTGTTTTGTACGGAACAGCAGAATCGTCGTCTTCGACAAGCGGAGGTAGAATGGTGCCATTCATGTTCGTACTCGGCTTCGGAGTGACTTCATCCACTTCAGAGTCTAGCGCATCGGAACTACAACGTTGGTGTTGGTGGTAGTCCTCCTCTTCGTGAATTCTCTTCACTTTTTCTTCGAGCCTCTCGACGTAGGCCATGGATACATCTGCATTGACCCGTAAGCTTAGCCTTCAATTCAAGCAAAAAAGACAGAATGACGTACACTCAATGAGGAAGATGACGAGTAGAGCGGTAAGCCTACATATCAGATTCAGAACCCAAGTCAATTATACGTCAGAAACAAGGTGAAGATAGTTTGCCACGCACACGATCAAACCGACCCATTGTCGAATGGGGTTGCCGTCAGGAAGACCAAGGAGGATCTTGAACGCGTCCTGGAGAAGGTGCACGAAGGCGGTCGACAGGATCACACCTGCGAAACTTTCCAGATCAAATTCTAAGCGCCAACGTCAGAGAGAAAAGAACGCGCCCGTGCCGAAATGTTTTAGGACGAAGAACAGGGTGTGCGGAACACTGAGGAAAGAGAGTCGATTGGAGAGCGTCGGGAACGTGGATGCTGTAATTTTTTTTTCCGCATTATTAGCGTTGCTCGTGTACATACATGAGCTACGCGTACGTACCGATGAGCGAAAGGGCGAAGACGCCGAGCATCGCGCCCAGCTTTACCCATGCCATCGAGGATGGATGGATGGCGGACGGAGTGAAGGAGTGCACGTGATAGATGACGTTTTGCGTGGTCGATCAGATTCGTATGCTTATTGAAAGACCTGTTATTGGCTGAGTTCGAAGCGCGTTCATGAGCAATGCAACAGGCTAAGGATATGTGGAATGAAACACATCTGCATAGAGTTTAGTAGCAAGAAGCATACAAAGGATATGAGGATTCTATTCTTTGCTGGAGTTATACAGTGATGATGTATACATATCGTTCATGAAACCTATCGCAAATATACTACACTTCATGAAGTCTTAATTTTCATATGCACCGACTTTGCGCGCGTGAGCTGGTCATATCCTTGGATACCAGGAAGGCAAATTGTCAGAAAAAGAGGAATCAAACGAGTTTTTTTTTTAAATTCAAAAGTACAAGTCACCCACCGAATTTACTGAGGCTTATGCCACGTCCACTGTTCTTAACACCTGTCCACGCGAGCGCCGGGTCGAGGAAGTCGCAGCTAGCGGTAGAAGGAACCACGGCAATACATCAGTAGCTGGGAATAAACACAAGAAGGCGCCCCCAAAGACGCACCGGTTCAGGAACACCGTTCCCGTCTCAAGTGCGTCAGCGAATTTGAGGAAGGCCGCTTGCGATTCCTCGTTGTGCGCGGCATCGGTCCAAACAGATGCAGTGAGTCCGTATGGTGAGTCGTTCATGAGAGCAAGCGCCTCTTCGTCTGAGGCGACGGATTGGATACCAATGACGGGGCCGAACGTCTCTTCCTGCGGGTGAATGAAATCCAAAAAAACAAATTGATGAAACATTTAGTCCAAGTGCTGTATGAAGTCATAATAAAGTTCGAAAACGTACCATCATGACGTCCATGGCTAGCACGCAAATGGTCAGTACAGTTCAGCGAGAATATACGCTCTGAGACGTACTGTGGTTGACGTTGACTAGCACTTGTGGCGCGACAAAAGCCGACCCCCTAAATGACACCAGGAATCAGAGAAGACAGCCTCGCGAGAGAAACAAAGTACGGAATGGGGGAACATACGGAATTACAGCTGGAAAGAGGTCTTCTGCTATGAGAGGTTTAGCACCAGCCGCAACTGTTATCATGATGAAACATTTGGTTAGTTCAGAGAACTCGGCATGCCAAGAAAAATTCTTCTCACCTGCATCCGCGATTTGCTTCTTTATCCTCTCGGCACTTGCAACGCTGATCACGGGTCCAAGGGTTGTGGATGGATCGGTGGGGTCGCCAAGTTTGTATTTCTGTGCCATGCATAAGCTTCTAGATTATCAGACGGGCAGAGCAGAGCTGTGAAATTCTTGCCTTCACAATCTCGACATACGCGGCGACGAACTTGTCGAAGATCGATTCATGCACGTAGATACGCTGTGAGCGAACAAGAGAGGTCAGGTGGCGCGCATATACACAGGCGGAAAGAATTCGAAATTGTCGCTTTCTTACCTCAATAGCGCAGCAGCTTTGCCCCGAGTTGAAGAATGCGCCTGCAAAATAGACGGCCGTTATCACTAGAAGCAGAGACGATGAGAATGGTACGTACCATCGACCAACTCGGCTACGGTATAATCGAAGTCGGCGTCGGGGCGGACGTATGCCGGATCCTTGCCACCAAGCTATCATGAAAGAAGAAAGGTATGAGATCATGCGAAAGAGAAAAACAAACATCAGTAAAGAAACCCCAGCAAACCTCCAATGCAACACCTTTGAATCCCGCGGCATCCACCGCCGCCTTCTCCACCGCCCGTCCACCAGCAACGCTCCCAGTGAAGCTCACAAAGTCCACCAGCCCATGCTTCACCGCATGCTCGACGCCCTCCGTACCGAGGTGGATCGTCTGCATCAAGCCTCCAGGCACACCCGCCGCCTCGAGCGCGCGCTGCATGCGCTCCGCGACGAGCGGCGTCTGCGGCGACGGCTTGAGCAGCACCGCGTTGCCCGCGACGAGCGCGGGGAGCACGCTGTTGATCGTCACGAGGTACGGGAAGTTCCACGGTGCGAGCACGAGCACGACGCCCAGCGGAACGCGCGCGATGTACCGCTTGAAGCCCGGTAGGTCCGTGTCGGCGAGCGAGACGGGCGCAAGCGAGGACTCGGCGATGGAGAGTATATATTCGGCGCGTCCGATCATGCCGCGTAGCTCACCTGGAGTCTGTGATATCGGTCTTTAGATGGATATGTGTTATTTACTGCGCATGTAAAAGAAATAGCGAATCAACATTCGGCCACTCACCGACCCATCTGCTGCGTCAGTTCGAGCGGGAACTGCGTCTCCATCTTCTTGAACTCTTCCTAAGCATACCATACATCGAGAAAATCAACATCATCTTTTCTACAGCGTCTGGCTCGTCCTTACAATGAATTTGTACCCAATTGCCACGCGTTCGGAGAGCGGGACCTTTGCCCAGCTCTTCTGCGCGTTGGCCGCGGTCTGGATGATCGCGTCAAGCTCAGCATCAGTGGGATACGTGCGTGTTACGAGCGGTTGCTGCGTGTGCGGCACGATTGTTGTCTGCGTTCTTGAGCTTGCCATCGTGTGTTTTGTGTCTGCCGCTGTCGAGCGGGAGGTACTTAGTCGGCTGTGCTCACGATAACACGCGGGCGACTGTGACGAGGGGCCGATCGGAGCTCCGAGCCTTGCGGCCCGCGTCGATCTTCTCAGTGATCAGCGTGGACTCCACGTGTGGATCCACAACAATCAAACAAACACAGTAATTAATTTCGCTTCAAAAATTTTATTGGCTCGTTAACAATGCAACGGACATGGAGTGCATCCTCTGTGGCATACAGAAAATCCTCGCTATACCGACTGAGTCCATCAAAAGACACAATAAAGTTCGAAGATGAAGAAGGCGAAAAGTAATCGTCAAAGCTACTCGCACCGCTATCAGAAGTATGAAAACGTTGCGGCGCGCCACCCCATCGACATACCCGAATAAGAGGAATGAGAGCATAAGTGGGAGAAACGACAGGCGAACTAGAAGTGAGCAGAAGACGACGCGAAAAACGGGGTGCGCGGTAACAAGCAAACGAACACGAGGAGCCGAACGAGTGTTAATTAAAAAAGAGTGGATCGGGCTAACGCCCTAGGTTTGAACATGAGGCGTGTAGAAGAGTGGTATAGTCTATGGCGGTCTACCCTCAGAGGCCGATGTTGATGGGTACACAGCCAATGGCAATAAGGCCGTCTGTAGAAGAAACGTACAGTTAGAAATGATATACCTGTCAACGAGGAACACAAGCAGAACATACTGAAATTGTTGTTCTCACAGCAGACGGGCGACGCGTTGCTACAGGAATCGTCGTATCAGTGACTGCGGCTGAGAGATTATTGGGCTAAACATACCACTCGCCCCCACCAGCACCAATTACGTCGATCGGAGAGCATGTCAGGCCGACGTCAACGTTAAGGTCCTGGAGGACAATCCCAAGCAGACCAAGAAGGGTGGCCACGCCGCTGCTCGACGCGGGCTCAACGGTCTGGCAGCACTGAATTGGGCCTACAGACATGAGAATAAACCGTTAGCGTTATTCCGAAATAGCTTGAGATGAACGTCCTACCTGTGTTGCACTGACTTGTGGGAGTGGCAGTCGGGGCACTCGACGACGACGTCGTCTTTGACGGCTTCGGGGCAGCGAAGGCGACCGCAAGGATTCCGAACAGGAAGAGAAACACACGGAGGGTACGAGTGGAGAGCATTGTGAATTATCTGTACACGTTGGGTATGGGAGGGGACGTTGCAAGAGGGAAACTGGGTTACAAGCGGGGTGCGGGGTGGACGCGCGCTGAAGAAAAAAAAAAGGACACATCCGGCCTTCATTTTATAGGTACCAGCAACAAACAAGGATTTAATTTAATAATTAGGTGATCGGATGGACCCTGTGCAAGAAGTGTGTCATGTCAAGGTGTCACCGTGATGAAACTTCCTTCTTCCCATGCCTTCGCGATGCATTGAGAAAATTAGAATGAAATAACTGGCGATCAGAGGCGGAGATGGTGCGGCGAGCGGCAGAGTATTTAAGAAGTGGGTAAGGCGGATATATGAAGGGGAAAAACGGACTTCGGGCATATGGATAGAGAGCCTAGGCAGACCTCAAAGTGGAATGATCCTGAAAAAGTGCAGCATCATCACCGTCGCGTTGGTACCCCTTGCAGTGGCAGAAACTGTTGAATCAAACGACGCCGTCGACCTCGGACAGTGATAATCCCGCAATCATCAGGGATGTCAAGTTCACAACAGAACATGTCGGTTGTCACTAGTACTGCTGGGGACGCGAGCAAGCGCGGGCCGACGCCGAGAATGTCTGGGACTAGGCGCATCGATCCAACGTCCAACTTGCAGCAACTTGAATCAAATAGAACTTGCTCACAATCACAATCGCACGAAGCCGAGCCAGGAAAAACAAAGCGGGCCGCCCGATACGCACCTGATGGAACTGCGGTGGTAGAGAGAACGCGAGCTCACGGTGCCGGCCGTGCGAAAAGCGACTGAAAAGAAACAAATAGTCCCAAATAATCACTTTGCGCTTCGCACCGTGACGCGCTCGAGGTGTAAGATGGCTGTTGATCCTGAACTCAATCTGCTTCTCTGCGCGCTCAGAACGCGCTAATCAATTGGTATGATTGGCATCTTTCTGTTTTCTGTCCTTCTCGCCGTCCTACGCGCGGAGGGCCGCGTCCATTTTACCTCCTTGGCCTGCTATTCTCCCTCGAATTCAAGTGCTCGCCTTCTCCCTGTACATGTACCTGTCGAAGGCACGACCTATCTGCCGCCGTATCATGCGTTCTTGTTCGTGAAATTCACGAGCAACGGGTTTTCAAACCCGGTGAGTGTCTGTTTCTCTTCGAGAACTTCTGTCATTTTATATTTAACATGCTGTCTATCCTTCAGGTCTAAACACTTTCTAACTCAGGACACCCTCAGCTAGCTCAACAAGCTACTATATTCAGTTCGAGGATGGCCCATGAGTAAAACCCCGCCTTCTCTCCCCGAAGACCGCGTTGGCGGCAAAATCTCGGTTCTGTGGAGCGCACCGCGCGCTGCGCACATCGCCGATCTGGCCCGGTTTCGGACGTCGCGTTGCCCGTTTCTCGCAACATTAGGCCCCGTTCGGACATCGCCATTTCTGGCCCGGCCTCCAAAGACCGAGCGACGCGAGAAAGCCAAGGTCATGGGAAAAAGGTAGTCACACATAGTCACATTATGTCATAGTTACTCCCTTTGGCCTGAAAGCACCGGATGCCGCGCATTAATATTCGTCATCCTGCTTGAAGCTCAGCTATCACAACAGTCGAACCTGTGTATAAGCATTGGCCTTGGTGGACATATCGGCCAATGCTTATACACAGGAATACTTGTCTGCATTATTGCATAACAAACAAATAAAGTTATTTCCATTTATGGAATGCTGTCTCATGCAATCCAATGTCAAGACCCATGCACACGGGTGAAGACATTTACATTATTCTCAGCTGTTAAATAGTTGCAAAGGACACTCTGTAGGGCCTATGGGGTTGCAGTTGGCACGCACGAGAATTGGGTGCAGAGGCAGGCATGCAATGGCCGCTCACAAAAGCATGAAAAATGATTACATAAATAAGATAGTAACGCAAGTGACAAAAAATAAAGACCGAGCCATGGTTACCAGGCGCAAATCATGCGTGTGGTCTCCAGAAATCGTGGGGAAAGACTCAGCCTTCAAATTTCGCGGGAGGCCGGGCCAAAAGTGGCGATGTCCGAACGGGGCCTTAAAGTGAACGCCGAGCAACTGGATCACAGTCCTCAGCAATAAGCGAGGACGGCGCATTTCGTTTTACGAGGCGATGAAACTGCCACACCACATACAGTTGATTATCTCATAAGGAATATGCAAAATCCGGAATTTCATATTCCCTATGAGATAATATTCCTGAGTAGAATGTCACTTTTGTGTGACATATGTGTGACTTGCAAAAAAAAATTAAAATTTTGCTACTTTTTCTTTTTTTGAAGTGCATTTTAGGCCAAACCTGTTGCATGGAGCAAGTTTTGAGCTAACAAGGCAAATTTATGTTTGATAGAGGTGCTGGCTGTCAGCGACGGACTACGGGTACGCAAGAGGTAACCGGGTCGCGCAGAACTCAGTCAGAGGAAGAGGGAGAGAGAGAGAGCGGTGAGCCAGGGAACTTGACACAGCGCTGAGATAAGGGGACAGCTTCTGGACGTAGCCAGGTAGAATTGACCAGGTCGAAACTAAGGGATAAGTACAGGAGGACTACCTACTTATATACCCTACAGCGACTGCGCACAGACCAGGGAATTAGCTACTACATAAGGATAAGTGAAAGAATGTCGTGGAACTTCGTGGAACAATAGTGTCATAGTATCAGTCAGCAGATAATGACAGTGTGAGAAAGGGGCGTAATGGATATGGTTAAGTCGAAATAGGTGTGATTAGTAATGAGTGGATAAGATAGGATAAAATAAGATAAGGGAAAATGATAAGAGAATAAAATAATTAAAAAAGCATCCATGACATGACCCTCCCCTTCAAGGCGAGCGTCCCGATCGCCCTTGTTCCCTACCCTGGAACTTACCGGTCCACCACTGTGCCACTCCTTTCCGTCTTTCAGGCTCCGTCATCTCAAATACGGGTCGGAACTTTAGCTGTGACATCTCCAGAGTGTTGAGGGCGCGAGGAGCACTGGGAGTCGACTTATGAAACTCATCAATGGCCTTTTGAGAGTTCGTCAAATTCTCAATTGGCTCCCAGGTGCGTTCTTCGTTTGGATACCCTTTCCAATGTACGAGGTATTTGAGCTTTCCTCGCACAAGTTTGGAGTCGACAACCTTTTCGACCTCGTATTCCGGCACATCATCAATGATCTCAGGCGGGGGTGGAGGATCTTGCTTTTGCGACGTATACTGCGGCTCGTGGTATGGGGTGAGGAGCACTTCATTGAAAACCGGATAGACCTTTTTCCATGTACGTGGAAGTTTAAGTCTATATGCTGACGTGCCGATTTTCTTTTCGACGATGAAAGGCCCATAGCGTTTGTCTCCCAGCTTCTTCATAGGACGATCTGTCTTTAAGTGAGTTCCTTCGAGCATGACCTTATCCCCAGGTTTATACTCGATGGATTCTCCCTTCGTCCTGTCATAGAAGCGCTTCATGGTTTCGGCCGCATGCTTTAATGCCGATTCGGTTTCTTCCCTGATCTTGGCCATCCGGTTGGCAAACTGCTTAGCGGACTCATTGGTCGATTCGCGTCTAGGATTCGTGCCCTTATATGGGTGTCTCCCATGGTTGACGAAAAAGGGTGACGCTCCTGTCGACATTTGTTCTTTGTCGTTATACGCGAATTCTGCTAGCGCAAGCCATTCCGCCCAGTCCGACTGATGGTGGTTAACAAAGAGACGAAGGTACTGTTCAATCTCTTGGTTTATCCATTCTGTCTGACCATCTGTCTGCGGGTGATATGCCGTTGACGGGTTTCCCTCGATGCCCAGTAACCGATATAGTTCGTTCATGAATTTGGACTCGAACTGTGATCCTCTGTCATGAATAAACTTGCGTGGTATGCCGTGTAGCCTGAAGACATGATCCCGGTAGAGTCTCGCCATTCCTTCCGACGTTATGCTCACTGAGGTAGGGATCGCATGCACTTGTTTACTGAACCTGTCAACGAAGACACAGATTGCGTTATGCCCATTGGACTCGGGTAGTTCGCCGATCAAGTCTGCTGTGACAATTTCCCAAGGACCTTTCGGGATCTCGTTCGGGTTCAGAGGATTGTGCAGTTTTGCTCTGTGTGCCTTGGTACGTTGGCACGCATCACATCCCTCGACATATATTCGAACATCTCGTTGGATTCCCAGCCACCAGTAGTTGCGTGTGATCAACTCATGGGTTTTGTAGCGTCCTGGGTGTCCTGCGAGTGTGCTGTCATGATGGTTTCGAATGATGTCTTCTCAGAGTTTACGGTCTTTCGGCACGTAGATCCTGCCCTTCCACATCAACAACCCTTCTTCCTCATCCCATTCTCGTTCCTTCCGCTCTAATGCCTTCACAACTGTTCTGTCCCTGTTGTTTCGTGCTCTTTTAATTCGTTTAACAAAGTCTGCATCCAGCGCTTCTAGCAGTGTTTCGTTTACAAATAGGTCCGGCTTGAGCAAAACGATGTCGATATTGTCGTTCTCCCCCCTCTCATGATCCGCTCGTCTCGAGAGGAGGTCAGCCTTAGTCATCAGGGCACCTGGTTTATGGAACAGTTTGAAGTCGTAGTCCGCTAACTCTTGTAGCCATCTCGCTTGTCGGTGGTTAATCTTCTGGGGTTTTCGGAAATACTGGAGGTTGAGGTGATCCGACCAGATTTCGAAAGTTTGCGTTGCCCCTAGAAGATATTGTCGCCAGTCATCCAGTGCGCACATGATTGCAAACATCTCTTTGTCGTAGATTTCGTAGTTGCGCTCTGCTTGGCTAAGCGCTTGCGATCGGTATGCGATTGGATGCCACTTTCCGTCAATGAATTGGGACAGAATGGCGCCATTAGCGAAATGCGACGAATCGGCCTCCACTCGAAATTGACCGTCATCAGTAGGCACCGTGAGTACGGGTTCTTCACAGAGCTTCTGCTTCAGACGTTCAAAGGCCTCTTGTTGCTCCACCTCCCACTTCCACTCTACATCTCCGGTCAACACTGTCAAGGGCTTCGCATAATGGCTGAATGCTAGGATGAAGCGGCGGTAATAGTTGCAGAACCCGAGGAAAGACTGTAATTCTTTCTTGTTCTTAGGCGCTGGCCAATCTTTTACACCTGCCACTTTGGCTGGATCCATGCGAATCTGTCCGTTGCCGAGGATATGCCCCAGATAGTTCACGGTCTCTTGAGCGAAGCTGCACTTTTCCGGCTTTAAGAACAACTTGTTTGCTCGCAACACTTCCAGGACTTGTCGGACGAGTTTGTCATGATGTTCGCGAGTTCGTGCGAAGATCAGAATGTCATCCATGTATACTATGACGTGTCCATCATTGACGAGTTCTCGGAAGATCTCGTTCATGAATCCTTGGAAGGTTGCCGGTGAGTTTGTGAGACCAAAAAACATGACCGTTGGTTCAAATAGACCGCGGTTTGTCCTGAAGGCGGCTTTATGCTCGTCACCCTCTCGAATCCGAATGTTATTGTAACCCCAACGTATGTCAAGCTTCGTGAAGAATTTCGCCTGTTTTGTTTTGTCGATGAGCTCTTGGATTAGAGGTAATGGGTATTTGTTCTTAACCGTCATCTCGTTGAGCCAGCGATAATCCTGTACGGGGCGAAGCTTGCCATCCTTCTTTTTTATGAAGAAGAAGGGGGATGCCATCTCAGATTGAGAGTTGCGAATACGGCCAGTTCTCAAGTTTTCGGTGAGGAATTCGTCTAGTGCCACTTGTTCGGATGGACTGAGCGGGTAGATTTTACAGTCAGAGAGCTTTGAACCCGGCTTGAGTTCAATAGCATGATCCCAAGGGCATCTCTCTGGTAACTGATCGAATTCCTGTTCACTGAAAACGTCCGCGAACTCTTTGACATAGTTTGGGACTTCCTCGAGCATCTGTTGCCTAACCTTCAGTGCTTTTCTTGGATCGGATTAATGTAATTGTCCCAATCAAAGAGGAAGAGCTGATCGCCGTCTTCGAGTTCCACCAAATCAAGGTTTTCGTCGGGGTCTGCATCAATGTCCTCTAGACTACGGATATAGCCGCATACATCGGGGCATCGATCGAATTCGATCGTTGATTTTTGCCAGTCGATGTTGGGATTGTGCAGCTTTAACCATTCATGTCCGATGAACACGTCTGTTTTCCCCAGATCTGTAACTGCGAAGTGGATGCGCTCTGAATGATCCTTAATTGTCATGCGCATTTCCACAAACTCTGTGATCGAGCCGTCCTTGTTGAGCGTGCCGTCAGCATTATAGACTCGGATTGGGATGGGTGTCTTTTTTGTCCGGATCTGATGCTTTTCGATGAAGGATCGGTTGATACACGAGCCAGTGCAGCCACTGTCCAGTAGGGCGTCTACCTTGAACTGGTTACCGGTGTCGGTCGTTTGAAGGAGAGTCGGTACCATGAGCTGTTGCCCCCGAGACCCTCGTACGAACCGTTTCGGACCCCTCAGGTCCCTAACAGCTGCCACGGCATCTGATTCTTCTAGCGCAATGATTTGACGCACCGTCTCTTCATTCGCTTCAGCATGCCTCTGCTGTTTCATCCACACTCGGAGAGTCGTTAAAGCACTTTCGAGTTTGTCCTCTTTGAGACGCCGTACCACCCATGGGGCGGTAAAGGGGATAGGGCGATCTTTCCGGGACTTCCTCTCAGCTTGTTTCGACGAGTTTTCATTTTTCACGGATTTCGGTTCAGTTCCGGCCAAGGAAGAAATAGAATTAAAAGATTCGGAATAGGGTTTTACATGATTTTTTGACACAGGAGTAGAGCAAGATGATGAGACAGAAGTGTTGTTACATGCAGGCATATCTATACTACTAGCTACTGGTACAGGAACAGAAGGAATATTTTTGCGAGTGACATTGCTTTTTACATTTTTTTGTGTTTTATCTAAATTATCTACAGAGTCCATAGAATTATAAAAATGGCCGTTTGAAAAACCGAAACTGAACTTATCCCAGTCAGTGCCGTGTTCACTGCTGGGGTTCCGCAAAATCCAACTCCTGCTCAAAGAGCGCTTCCTCTTCTTCCTCCGCAAAGTCTGACTCCTTGAGCGTCGCGGTCTCGTCTGCCCAGACTTTTCTCTCTCGGGGTTCCATCCCCATCAACACAGCCCTTATCATCTTCCTCTGTTTGGGCAATTCCTCTGTAGATGTCCTGACTCTTTACAGTAGTAGCAGAGTCCTGCTTTCCTCAGCTCTTCGAGTGAGACGTCCATCGGCTTTCCCATGCCTCCGTATGTGACTCCAGTGGCGTCGCGCCTTTCGGGGATTCTAGGTGCGAATGTCTGGGCGGGTTTCGGTGGGGGTGCCTGAGGTCTGGACGGGGCAGCGCGCATTTGTTCGATGGCTTTCATCTGACGTCTAGCATTGTCGAATCGAATGGCTTTTTCTTGCCAGCCCTTGTACGTGGTTGGGACTGTGTCGCTCATTTCGATCCGGTATACGATCTCTCTATCCAAGGCTTTCGTTAGTTTGTGGATGAGAGTGTCGTCATTTTTGGCGTCATCGCTGTATCCTGCCGCGCGGCGATAGATGTCGAACTGCTGGAAGAATTGGTCGGCTGTGATGTCCCGGGTGTGTTTCCAGCTGTCCAATTTCTGCATGGCGTTCATGCGTTCGTTCGGGTCTCCAAACGCTTTCTCCAGCTGTTCGTTGAACTTCTGGCGACTGACGAGTGAGAAGATCAGATAGCCGTCCATCTTGATGCTTTCCAGGAAGTTCTGTGCCCAGAGAGCGGCCGAACCTTCCGTCATGAATGACAGCACGAAAAGGAAGTAGTCCTTGTCATTCACGAAGTCTTCTGCGTTTGCTTCAACGTAAAGGGTGATGGCACGTTCGAACTTCTTATAGTCTCGCCCGTTGAACGCCTCGGGTTTGGCGATGTGCCTTCCTCCATTGTGGTTTGTTGGTGGAGGGACAGGTGCTGCTGCGGTTGCTGGCGTGGGGGTTGCTAGTAATCCCAGGCCATGCAGCGCGTTGATGATTTCTTGCATCATGTCGTTTGAGATCGTCGGAGCTCCGGTCGCTGGCGCAGCTGGGGCTTGGGGTTCCGCCATGACAGGTGATGGTGTTGGTGATGGGTGGGGTGGTTGGTGGGCTCCTAGCTCGTCGTCTAGGCGTTCTAGGTCGTCGTCAGTCAGTGGTGGTAGTTGTGCGAGGACAGCGTCGGCAGTGTCTTCTGGTGGTGTATTCCAACGCTGTGCCGCTGATCCAGACGGTCGACTGTACGGGTGTGGAGCCAGCTCAAATCAGAAACAACACTGCCAGCCGACAGGTGGTGCGGACGCCTGCGGATCTGATTGAGCGCTGTAACAAAATTCCGGATGTGGTGGTCGACTTTCACTTGCTGATCAAACCCGGATCTTCCTCTGTGAAGACTCCAACGGGCGCCAAGGGACCTTTCCGAAGATCACCCCCAAGGCCTGGTAGCTACTCTCGAGTGGGTCGGACTCAACGTTACCCCCTCTCAAACGAGCGCTGGTTGATCGAATAGAAAGAAGACGGCGGGTTATGAAACGAGTGAGTTTAATAATGAAGGTAATGAGTTAATGACGTATCGGTCTGATCGATGCACGTGAGATCGATCGGAGAACAGGTGTGGGTCGAAGCGATCGTAGTCGGGGTCGCAGTCCAAGTCGTCGGACGCGTCGGATAAGAATGTTGGTCTAGAGTTCAGGGTTACGGACAGGTAGTGGACGGTTTTGAGGTTGTTGGACAAGATGGGGGTTGAGAGTGATGATGATAGATAGTAAGAAGAGTTCGATGGTGAGAGTGATTTGCGGGGTACAGGTGAAGGTGTAGATGGTAGCGCGGTAGAGAGATTTCTGTCGGTAGGAGATGCGAACGTTCAGAGCCAGCTTGGCGTTGGTGACTGAGAATGCGCGAGGCGGTAGGGGTAAGTTTCGACCTTGTGTCAGCGACGGACTATGGGTACGCAAGAGGTAACCGGGTCGCGCAGAACTCAGTCAGAGGAAGAGGGAGAGAGAGAGAGCGGTGAGCCAGGGAACTTGACACAGCGCTGAGATAAGGGGACAGCTTCTGGACGTAGCCAGGTAGAATTGACCAGGTCGAAACTAAGGGATAAGTACAGGAGGACTACCTACTTATATACCCTACAGCGACTGCGCACAGACCAGGGAATTAGCTACTACATAAGGATAAGTGAAAGAATGTCGTGGAACTTCGTGGAACAATAGTGTCATAGTATCAGTCAGCAGATAATGACAGTGTGAGAAAGGGGCGTAATGGATATGGTTAAGTCGAAATAGGTGTGATTAGTAATGAGTGGATAAGATAGGATAAAATAAGATAAGGGAAAATGATAAGAGAATAAAATAATTAAAAAAGCATCCATGACACTGGCTCACTTGGTTTGGCTTTGGCACATCCTAATTTCCCACATGTTTTTGGTGCAAAACCTTATCTGGTAAGGAATATTTACAAAAAACATTATTCCCTATTAGGTATCAGATTTTTGTGGAATATCCCACTGAAATGTGGTCGATTCCGAGAAATTTTATTCCTTACGAGAAATATTCCCTATGAGCTAATTCGCTATGAGATAATCAACTGTACATTGGTCGCAACTTTGCGGTCAACGACGCCGCTCGTGCCTTGCGAATCCGTCTAGCAGCGTCATGCAGTCGCCTCGAGGACGCAAGGCACTTAAGCTTATTCTGAATTTCAAAGCCCAATTATATTTATGCACACGTACTTCCAGCCGGCCAGCCCGAGAGGTTCTAGCCGTCCATTCCGCATGGCTTCGGCGAATCCATCATGGCCAAAATTACGCATCACTCCAAGCCGGAGCTCCTGCCGGATCACGGCTCTCGGGTGCGATGCATAGCCAACCTCGTAGGCAATTAAGCTGTCGGTGATTTGAATCTTCAGAAGTATCTTGCTGCTATCGACTTCGTTTCTCGACGCTAGGTATGTCTGCTTTTCTCAAGTGGAAGTATACGCGCTTTTAGTTTGAAGTCACGAGTTGGGCCCTTGGTCGCGTCAAGCATCTAGATCTGGCAGACTTGTGATGCCGTCTTGATATGCAGAATCCGGGCACAGCTTACTCAAAGTTGTTGATAAACCGCGTGGAGCCTCTGTTCTAGCAAGCTCGTAACTGGTTCTATCGGCTCGGAGACCACTAGAATCACTTCAAGAATACTCTGGGGCAACTGGCTGCGCACTGCTGGCATATGGTCGAGTTATTTTGTGAGTTGTATCAATGCGTCAAAACTTCTGTCGCCGTCTTTTCCGTGATATGCAATTTATATACTGATATAATCGCTATGATGGCATAGCTAACAGAGATACACTTTCCAATTATGTTGTGCTTTGGTCTACTGCTCTGATAGCAAGGAACGTCATGAGGGCTCATCTGGTATGGGAGCGCTGCACACATGCAGTGGTGTAGCAATCTGACCTTGAATGGAACACAAGGAGAAGAAAACGGGAGTCAACGAATTAGCATGGGCCACGCCATTCTCAGCGGAATTGGTGTGTATTCCCAATACATCTCACAGCCAGAGTCGTTTCATAATGCGAAGATAGCTCGCTGTCTTTGCCGATAGTGCGCCGACTCGTCGAGCTCCACAGCCAGTAGGAACGCCTCCCGGTGCAGAATGGCGTCTTGCTATTCATTCAAGGAGGGTTCCCGAGCTCTGCAATTGGACCACGATAAACAGGAACAACCTGGAGTCGACATCGTCGTATCAGGCGCGTATCCGTTTACCCGCTAGATTGCCAATGCTATCATCGCTCGGCAAGCTTGAATATCCAACAAACCACAGCGAACGTCCCTCCTGACGTACGCCACATCCATCATACGTGTATTTTTCCCAAGAGGCATGACGCGATAGACAAATAGCGTGAGCTGGTGGAATGAATGTCTCCGAATAGTTTGCATCGTGTACTGCCAGTCAACCAATGCGCCTTCGCAATCGAGTGGTTCTGCACCACATCTTCATTGTGCCCGGCCTACGTGTTTTACTGCGGGTAATGAGCCGTCACTGGCTTTCTGATCTCTACTCCAGATACCTTACCCCTCTCTGCGTCCGAAATGAATCACGCATGTCGAAAGCCTCAGTAATGTGCCTTTCGCCCGGCCCGCCCGCTCAGCATTACGCGGTACCTAAACTGTCTCTGGGTGCTTCATTGTGCATCAGTACTAGTAGGCACAAAACTTCACATGCCTCTTATCGTTGATGTTCGTATACTATTCCACAGGTTAGGATAAAGACTCGCGTCAGGGACGGCCGCCACCCGCGCAGAATTTGACATTGCTCTGCGTCATACGGGCCCGTTGCCTGCCGGCTTTCGGGCTTTCCGTCTCCGTTGAAATTGCGTCTAATTATGTTTACTTGCTTCCTTAAGACACGGAGGTCGTGAGTTCTGCTCTCCATGGGGTTACCTCCATAACCTACGAAGGTAGAACAGTGGAGTTACTCTCTATCGATGTCAATCAGTCAACTACAGGAGATAAAGGAGGATTTTCCGCTCGACAAGCTTCGTAGTGCAAGGTTCAACAGCAACCCGCGTTAATCCCCCCTCCCCCGGGGTCATTCGGCACTGAATCGATTCCATTTCATCTATGCGATCGTCCTCGCCTGCAACGGGTTAGCAATACCAGCTCTGTGTCGTAACGCGCAGCGTTTCCCCCCCTTTTTTTCTTCGTTTGTATATGTCCGGCTTACTCACTTCCGTGCAATGACCCCCTTCGTCTTAGAGCTTTCTTCCCTTTGATACGAGGCTCCGTTCTTTCTGAGAAGCTGTAGCGAATTGGAGTATGCTGATGGCCGCGAGACTTCGTTCGCCGTGTTGTCCTCGTACCCGAAAACACCCCTCCCCCCGCCTTCTGTCTTCCGTGAAGCACCGCCCGTCGAACCTCGGCGGGAACCAGCTACCATGCCTTCCAACGCGAAATATGCATTGTTGGAAACCCCGACAGTCTTCTTATATTTATAGGTTTCGGATCGCTTCGTGCCGCCGCTTCATCTGCCTGCGCCCGATGAGCCGAAGTCTACGCATCGATTTATTTCGAGTCCGAGTCCAGCTTTGCTCTCTTGGCATTAATATTGTACGTTCGAAGAAATAATGGGCCGAACCTCCACGGTGTGTACGCACGCATGCCGACCCCCATGATCAGTATTAATAACTTACATACAGTACTCCATAGCCGATTGGCTTCTGAGCTCATATGCATGTCCTCCTTTTTCATTGGCGTACCTGGGCCTGTAAAGAAATTAAAGCCATTTGACTCTAACCCAAAGAAGCCTTGCTCGTGTGTCTATTGATATTCTCTTTTCCCACTGAGGCGCGTTCTCGCCGGCGGTTTCTTTCCAGCGCCCTTCGCTGACATTTCTTACTTATGAAGTCGAATTTGCATGATGCGCCCGTTGGCGATCTTCTACTGATAGCGAGCCAGCCAGCCGTTCGTTTTTGTTTTTTTCATCCTCTTTTCATCGTAATTAACCTCGACCTATCAGAACCCCCCATACAAGCTACATCGAGAATAGTACTAGAGTTGACGGTTGACGTGTATACAACTAATACGGTGGTCGAAACGAATCCGACAGCGAAGCCCCAAACCCCTGCCGACAATCTGTGCTATCCTCCTTTGAGCGCGTTCAGAGACCGATGCTGATGGGCACACAGCCGATTGCGATGAGGCCGTCTGCAAATGCGGAAAATCAGAAGACAGACTAGAGCTAAAGCGGGGCGGAAAAAGAATGCGTACTGAAGGAGTTGTTCTCGCAACACACAGGGGCAGCAGAGCTACGTAGTAAGCGAGACCAGAGTCAGTAAGTTAGAGGCAGGGGCGGAGGGCCTTCATAATTATTTTTCCCCCTCACCATGAAGCACTGCCGAGGCCGATGGCGCTGATCGGCGAGCAAGTGATGCCGATGGGGACGTTGATGCCGTCGAGGACAACCCCTAATAGGCCCAGTAGGTCGTCAACAGGTCCGCCAGAGCTGGACGACTGGACGCTGTCACAGCACTGAATGGCTCCTGTTAATTCAATTTTTGTTAGACGACCTCAGAGTACAGAGAAGGAAGTGCTAACCAGTGTTGCACTGAGAGACCTCAGTGGCCGTCGCAGACGCCGTCACTGTGACGGTAGTGGTAACACCGCCAGGTGCCGTCGTAGTACCCCAGGGAGTGGCGACCGCAAGGAGAGGAAGCGCAAGGCCAGCAGCAAGACAAGAGAACCTCATGGTGAACAGTAAAGGGATAGTGGGGAGGTCTGAAGCTGCGCTGCGGTAGTCGACGGAGAACTAACTCGGTCAACTGAGGGATGTAGTGGCAATACTGGAGAGATTTTATAGCTGTCATGCAATGCATGCGTTTATTTTTGCTTTTGATTCAACTCCGAAAAAGTCCTTGCTTTCCGTCCAAGTCTAGCTGCCCATGCGTATCAGGTGCATCAGAACGCGGAAATAAAATGAATCGGAAGCGCCGCACAAAGTCATATTACTCGAGCTGAGCGGAACAAGTTGCCAGGATTTATGCCGAAGGGCAATGAATGGAAGAAGAGGCGATCGGCATGATAGAATATAAAAGCGCCAAGGCAACAGGATCGTCTTCCTCAACATGCAGAAATGCTTTATGACCGGGAAATGACGCCGATGGAACCAGTCGAGAGTATCTATTGAACCTTCTGAGCGATCTATTACCCAAGGCGAGGATACTTGAAACGTTCAACAACAGTCTAGATTCTTCACAAAAAGTCGAAGTTGTCCTAAGGTTCTCAGGAAACAAGGCGTCCATTCGCTCGAGCGGTGCTGTAAGGTGTTTCATTAAAAATCGAAGAGACGGAGAAGCTGTATTCCTCATGGTCTGGGCCTTGCTACCTCGAAAAAAGGACCTCAGCGCGGGGGTTCAAGGTCCGAAACTGCCTGAGAAAACCGAGTTTTCGCAGGTGCCGAAAGGCATGCCAGCATTGCACAGAAAGCAGGAGCCGTATTTGTGCCAAAGGACGTGAGAGTCTGGGGCAAAAAAAGACGCTTCGTCAATGAGCGACAACTCGGAAGAAGAAAGGTAGGATCAAACGCCGATCATTGAAATTCCCAAAGCAGATCAAACTACAGTGCACGTGACTGGTACGCGTACGCGTCTGTTTGCTCCTATTTGCTTCTGTACAACGTGACTCGGAGTCCCTAACAACTGTTTCCAAAGTCCGACGTCAACCTTTCAGACTTCGTCTGCAGCGATATGAGCTACTCGTATAAGCGAAAAAGGTCGGTGGCGGATCAGGCTGAGCCTCACTGGCTCGCAGCCCATCGCGAAGCTCAGGCGAGCGACGGGCTTGCGCCAGCACAATTACTTTTTATCGAAGCACACGAGGCGGACCTCCTCCTTGGCAAGGAAGCTCTTGCATTTGCACTTGAAGCTCCGGAGCCGGACCTATCAGCTACAAGCTCTAAGTCTAACCCATCTACCGGATCTCGAGGCTCAGGCTTGATCAAATGGAATGGAGGCAACGGTGAAGGTGACGTGTGGGTCGACAGGTGTGTAGATACTTTAGAAATGATTCTTGCACTTATGCAATACAATTACATTAATATTGATCTGATAAACTCGACTGACCTTTAATTATGAGTGTTCGGAGCGATACTTTCTCTTATCTTTTCTCTGAAACATGCTGAATCTTCTTATCACAGGTTTGACGCACGCCTTTTGCTTTCTGAGCTACCCGTGCCCTCCTCTACCCAGGATGAAGCGGTACCTGAACTCGGCTCTCCACAGTCCTCATCAGGCTGGTCCGATCTGCCTTCAGACACTGAGGACGCGTTCTTCCTCTCGCCCTCCGAAGTCGCTGACATACGCCGCACAAAGCGCCGCCGCGTGCTCGAAGATGCGCGCTCTCAAAGACTTGCTGCTCTCCGTGCCGCAGATGGCGATGACCCGGATGCTGAAGATGCTGATGCTTGGGGCGGAAGCGACGAAGAGCCAGATGCGGCGCAAATCGCGCTGATGGAGCGTACAGCGGCACACCTGCACGCTTCTCCCGACCGTGCGCGCCTCGCTGCGCGTATACTTGCGAATCATGGAGCGGACAAGCGTTTTGCGTTCATGCGCGGTCGTTGGCGGCGAGCATGGGCGGGGGTGCAGGCTAAGGTCGCCGCAGCTGCTGCAGAAGAGGAAGAGAAGAGAAAGAAGGCGAATGGGCTACAGTTGATGGGTCTCGGTGGGTATGGAGATAGTGACGAGGATGAGAGCGAAGAGGACAAAGCTTCAGAGATACCGGATAGGGAGAAATTAGACGAGGCGGCGAAGATGGAAGCGCGACGCGCCCGAGCTCGGGAGTGGGCTGCTAAGCGGCGCGCGGAGAACAAAGACGCCGATCCATCAGTCCAATGATCCAGCTTGCGAAATTATATGCTTCAAATAACCAAATATTTGCAAGCTTGCGATACGAATTCAGCTTTTATGTTGTAACAATCAACACAAGTCACTTCAAGGATACGAAAGGATACGAGATGTAATGGCAATCGCGCCGGTGACGAGATACGTCCGGACTATTCTATTCCAGGTTTACATCTATCTTATGAAGAGGGCCTCAGACAAAGATATAACTGGGAATTCACAGGCGCAGATACATGCACGGTCTCTGACGGAGCGAAGGTGGGCGGTCCATGGAAGATGATTAAGAAAAAAGAGACTATATCTATAAGCAGCAGGGCACGTTTTACAGCGTGCAGACCCTAACCTGAGAAATCGTAACCTTCCTCGAGTGGGTGATTAGGCGATGGAGGACCCTTTACAATATCAATGGAGTCGATACCGCTAGGCTCGTGGACTTCTTCGCAAGTTGTAAATGACCGTCTGGCCTGCGTTTCATTTTGCATGAGACGATCAGGTGTAAGAGGAAGCGTCTGAGAGCCAAGACGTTATATATACCGACCGTTAATTCTTCGTCGGACAAAAAGGAAAAAATGTTAGGGTACCTTTTCGACAGATTTATAACTTCCTCCACTCTTCTCAGAATTCGTAGCCTCGCGCTTTCTCATAGGAGACACATAACGAGCTGGCATCTTCAAGCTGCTTCTGTCAATATAATTGACGTGCCCCTCCAACTGGGAGCGCAGAGTAGATCGCGAATTGAGCCTGCAAAGGAAAGAAAGAAAAATGAGTATAAGAATTGCACAACTTATCTGATTGCCTTGTCGCATCACTGACATTGCCACTAGTGTTTCTGTCAGATATACTAAATCGGCGCCGTAAAATTTAGGATTAATGCTTACAGAGAGTATTTACGTGCAGCTTGCTTAGAGTAAGATGGAACGGCATCCTGGTAGATCAATCATATCACATCAATTAAACGCCAATGACCGGTGCGAATATTGACATACCAGTGTGTCGCTGAAGGCCACATCAAATATACAATCAGTCCGACGGTCTGGGTGACACAAACTAAAAACCCGCGGTTGACCGAGAAGAAGAAGAGCCTATTCAAGAGTGCTCTTGTCCTGCAATGAATACTTAATTGTTAGTCTTTTCTATAATATAATGAGCACACTATCGGAAACGCTCACTGTTTAAATGAGGATTGTCGAGGAGACATGAAACAACACATCGAGGTTGTTGCCATGATATCACACACGACGGCAGAAATGTCGAAGATACCTATAGCTATCTAGAACAAATTATTATTAGTTGCAACTCAAAACCCTTGCGGCGCGGACAGTAGACCATTATCCTCGGTCGCGCCAAGTTTGCAACTATTCGGTCAATTGCAAACAACTCGACAGTCGCGACTAAGTCAGTCACAGCGTAATGGAATCATTAGCGACTTTCCAGACTGCGAACGAAGGACCGAACCTATTCCCGCTCCTATGATTTCGTCAGAAACTGATAGTTTACAGATAGGATACCCAATTAACACACCAAAGGTGAGAATGGCAATGATAGCCTTGGTAATATTCATGAATATCAGTCAGGCAAAGAGACACGGCCTGCTTACTATAATGAACGCCACGAATTGTCCAGGATTGTGCATCCGAACTGCCAACCGCGCATAAGGCTTCATAAAATAACTGTCATGCCAGAAAGTGGATTGCCTTGCCTGTATAGATGCGGCTTGCGTAGAACAACTGCGATCTACGGACAAGTAAATGCATGATGCAAGGAAGCATCATTATTGTGACTTACAGGAGAATGACAACCACGCTTATGATAAACTCGCCAACGAATGTGCTATCACATGAGGTAAGTCTGCATGGCCATAAGGACTTGCCCTATCATAGAATGCACTTCGTCATCACCAACAAAGCAAATGGGTTTCCGAAGTTCCTGATCTTCAGGTCGATGAGGGCCAAGAATACCATTAAGATCTCACGGAGGACTTACCAAGTAGTAGTGCAATGATTCTGTAACCAGCAGAGTCCCGGCGACATCCAGTACACTGTTTCGTTGATTAGTTAATGTCATGGAGAACTAGCCGTTGGAACTGCCTGACAGTAATACGGAAACCTGTAATTGGCTTAGTACGAAGCACCGTACTTATATCACAAGACTCACAAATGCCCTTATGAACCACGCATCACAGTTGTTTGCATAATAGAGATATCCTTGTACAAGAGAGACTCCAAGAAGGCTGTGTGCTCCATGAGCAAAGCGTAGTCGTAGACAAAACACTGAGTTCACGCACAGAGTAGAGATCATGAATCCTGAATCCAGTCATAAAATCCTAGTCAGTATTGAATATTCTAATAGTGAGGGTAAGGAAGAACTTACCCCCAAAAACAGCGCCAACTGTCGAAGACAAATCAAGATTAGGTGAGCTGCAAGTAGACATCGTCGAAGGAGTCTTTCAGAAGCATTCATGAACTTGAAGAGTTTTTAAGGCATTGAACAATTTCCGTTGATAATGGCAGGTGCGTTAAGAGCTCGACAGTATGGTGACTACCAGAGAAAGAGTGCGACCATATCATGATGGAAGGCTCATCATAGATGGTACGGTTCCATCGTTGCGTATTGTGCGCATATGAGCCATATCATATGGCAATTACCTATGACAGAGAGTATATATAGTAGTACGCGCTGATCTGGACAAGAGGTTTGTGAATTTGCCGTACACGCTACACGGAACGCGTAACGATTTTTTAGAACCAACCAGATTTCTCGCTCACTTTTCTTGACATAAGACGTTTGAAGACTACTCCGCTCTCTACAAGGTCGCTTCAGCATTCTACGAGGCCCTTGTCTCGGCCGTACGTTTCTTGAAACTTGTCGCTATGAGACGGAGCTATCCCGGGGTCGCTGTAGCAGCCGGGTCTGTATTGATTAGGCGAACGACGAAGGATACGACCTGTCTGTTGCGAATACTGTGGACAAGGAGGGTGGTCAGGAGCTGTTCGTGCCAAAGAACTCTGTTGTGTGCGTTGACATGGTGGCGATTCGTGAGTTCTGTTACGTACGTCCAGTAACGAAGCCATCGAATTCAAGGCGATGAAACTTGAAGGACGCGAGATACAAAAGCAATCGTGTTGACGATGATAAAATATATTCAGTCTATTCTACTTCAGCTTTACATCTCTCCCATGAAGAGGGACTCAGACAAAGATATAACCGGTTATTCACAGGTGCAAATACATATACAAGCACACATTCTCCGATGGAGCGAAGGTGAGCGGATCCATGGACGATGAGAAAAAGAGGCTGCAGCCTGAGAACACGCCTTACAGCGTGCAGAACCTAACCCGAGAGGTCATAGCCTTCCTCGAGTGGATGAGTAGGCGATGGAGGAACCCTTTACGACATCTATGAGCTCGATACCACTGGGCTCGTGGACTTCATTGCAAGTTGTAAATGACCGACTCGTTTGCATCTCATTTTGCATGAGACAATGAGGCGTAAGAGGAGGGTTCTAAAATGGACGGTTTTACAGACAGGTTATTATACCTTCACCGGTCAAAGAGATGCTACGAAGAAGTCAACGCACCTTGTTGACAGACTTATAAGTGCTGTCACTCTTTTCAGAATCCGTAGCATTGCGCAGTCTCATGGGAGATAGATAATGGCCCGGCGTGCTCGAACTGCTTTTTTCAATGTAATTGATACGCCCCTCCAACTGGGAGCGTAAAATAGGCCGCGAATTGAGCCTAAAAAGAAGAGGAAAGAAGTATGAGTATGAGTATGGGCATAGTCTACTTGATTGCATCGTTGTATCATATCACTGACATGGCCAATAGTCATTCCGTCAGATAAACTAATTTGATGTCAAGTGACCGAACAATGACTTACAAAGGGTATTACAGCCTTTTTCATAAGTCCTGCGACACGTGCATGTCACGTGAAATGAGCCACGTCAGAGCCAAAGTGTCGAAAAATTAGAATGAATGCCTATTTTCTCTGTGAATTCTGCACAGTACCTGCTCATTAAGTACTCAAAAAAAAGGCACGGTTCTCAGGAGAAGAAATATGTAAAATAGGGAGCAATAAATTGACTGTGTAGGTGGGTGGAGATCAAACAAGTGCAGCTGGTCTGTTCTCTCACCCATTTCCACTGAGATTCAAAAATTATGGCTCCCCTACATCTACCTATAAAATTCTTTCCTGTGTCTTTAAATTAAGTATATGACTATATCAACATCTCCTGAAAGTTTGAAGCCAATCCATTCAGTATTCATGGTCCAGCAGCAAGATTTGTGTTCTACTCTGCAAGACCTGTTGTGAGAAAAGGAGGGTGGAAAGAGCTTGAAGTGGAACACAAATCTTGCTGGTGCACCATGAATACTGAATGGATTGGCTTCAAACTTTCAGGAGATGTTGATATAGTCATATACTTAATTTAAAGACACAGGAAAGAATTTTATAGGTAGATGTAGGGGAGCCATAATTTTTGAATCTCAGTGGAAATGGGTGAGAGAACAGACCAGCTGCACTTGTTTGATCTCCACCCACCTACACAGTCAATTTATTGCTCCCTATTTCACATATTTCTTCTCCTGAGAACTGTGCCTTTTTTTTGAGTACTTAATGAGCAGGTACTGTGCAGAATTCACAGAGAAAATAGGCATTCATTCTAATTTTTTGACACTTTGGCTCTGACGCGGCTCACTTCACGTGACAAGCACGTGTCGCAGGACTTATGAAAAAGGCTGTAACATGTAGCTTGCTTAAAGCCAGATGAAATGGCATCCTGGTGTATCAATTGTATCAAATCAAATCTCAGTAACCAGTATGGAAAATGACATATCAGTATGCCTTTGAAGGCCATGCGAGATATGTGACTACGAAGGTGATCTGGGTGGCACAAACCAGCATCAGGAAAAACCTCCCCAGCGGAAAATAGCAGAATTGCCAGAATCAGCTGGTGATTCCGGCTGATTCCATACTAGGCAGATTCTATAAGGGTATTCCATATTCTGTGGTATTCCATCATTTTTCACCTGTATTCTAGACTTTTTCTAGTATTCTATGTCATTTATTCGTGCATTCCAATTTTTCTTCATTGTTTATTTGTGTGTTCTGATTTTTCTTCATCATTTATTTGCATATTCCAAATTTTTATCAATATAAATTATGCTATTCCATACTCATTCCATATGTGTCCGTAGTTACTTGATCTACTTAATAAACAGGTCATGGAGCACATTAGGAAGATCACCATGAATAATAGCTACAATGCTGATCATAGATATGGCAGTCTCCAGTTCTGCGAGTGCTATTGGTGCCTTCATGCCCATATCACGTCACACAGAAAGTGTTTGCTTCTTCTGGATGTTGATCGGACCGAGTTCGAGGCAAAGTGGCACACACCAGACAAAAAGCCATTTGTAAGACCACAGCAAAACTGAGGAATAAGGAATAATGTATTTTCATACCTTCTGTTCCCAGTCATTGAACTTGTAGCCAGGAGTGTAGGCGTCCAGTACATCCGCCTTCGCACGGATACTGGCTTTCCTGAGCACAGCAGTCATATAACTCCTGCTTGTTAGTACGTACAGTGATACTGCAGGGGACAACAATTGCTTGATGCTCACAACGTGTGGTGGGACAACAAGACCCTGGTTGTTGCCGTAAATCATAACTGTGACTCCGATTGTGTGTGTGCTTGGGCCCCCCAAGTTCTGCCACACAAATGGTTTGCACCATTTGGACCCGTACCCTGCAGTCATCATCCGGGTCTTTGACCACAATGTTGAACATCTCTGGTCATGAGAAGTCTTGGTCAAGGCAGTGCGACATCGCAGCTCAGATGCCACAGCCAGTCATCGGAATGAAGCCCTCCATGATCATCATATACAGACCACCGGCAAACTTCTCCTTCTTGGACTTGACACCTGGGATGATGGGTACAGTAAGCAGCTCCTCGTACACATGAAGATGCAGATTGAGAATTTCCCATACTTTAGTGTTGGCCTCCTTCGTGAGATATGCAGTGTGGCCTTCCTGCCATAGGAATTTGCACGTATGGAGGAACGGCTGGGGGCTCTTGAACTTGCAGCACATGACACTGATCCACTGGTTGGGCTTGAGGGATAGATCACAATAGCTCTTGATACATTTGGTGTAGTAGGGATACATGGCCATTTCTGTAGTCGGATGGATTGCTATGGGCTCCTCAAGCTCAGAGCTCCCTCTGAAGATGTATGTCATATTGACCTTGATCAGCACCTATAATATTTTTCAGCACAAAGTGAGGGATTACAGAACAACCAACGCACGTTCGTATACCATGCTGGAAAGCCGACCTCTTTCTTCATGCCAATAGCAATCTTCACCACGCCATCCGTTATCCCTTCCTCTTTTGTTGTGTCTTCCTGGGTGGCAATTGCAGATGTGTGCACTGCAGCATCTTCACCTTCCACTCATCGTAATGTCTGCTGCGGTATGTCATGGGAAGGTGCATTCCACCTTCCGTCTTTACAATTTTCATGTTGTCCACATCCTCACCATCACCTTTCATGAACTCATTTTTCTTCCAGTCCCATTTGAGTTGTGCATTACAATGTCATCAACCTGCAACACTGTCATCACCAATGAGATCAAATGTTGTGCTGGAGGCTTGCTCAGTGAAGGAGGCGCTGTCTCTGAGGGAGTAGCTGTTCCATGCAAAGCATATTAGAAGTTATATTATGCAAAAGACATGCGAAGATGCATGCCCTTTCTCCGTCATAGCTCCTTTTTGAAAATAAGCCTCAGCCTTGAGTTCCACAAAATCTAACTCGTGAAGCTTGGTCTCCCTGTTTTTGAGAGCACGCAAGTATGAAGTAATGGTGGTTCCAGGGAGGAAGACAGTAAAATTGGAGGCAAGCACATGTATGGCGAAGAGGGAAGCCAATGATGTGAGCAATGCATCAAGAACCATGTCAATTAGAAACATGTTTGCATCAAGTGCTAATGGTGAAACTGGACAAACTTTAACAATGCATGTGGACAACAGGAACTGTTGTGGCAGACTTTACAGTCCTCAGCTTGAAGATGAGCATTCTAATAAGTTGAAAGTTGGAACTCGGACAGCATGTTGCCTGTGGCAGTGAGTGTGTCCCACCAGGCAGCTGGCAAGGCTACCACTTCATGTGTGATGGTTGCGGTGGGTGCAATCAAGGGTTTTTTTCAGACATTCTGTAAGATGTCAGTGCCAGACATAGTGAGGTGGTAGCAGATGTGAAGACTGTGTGGCATGTCGTGCCAAAACCAACATACACGTGATCAAGTTCCCACACCTCTTCTGTGGATGACACATCCAGGATTGGACTTAGCAGTTTTTGTCACCTGCAGTGCCTCCAAATACAAAATATATCATATCTCACTCAATTCTTCACAAAAACTCTTCAAAAAAGTTGCTAAATTTATGTTAGAATGGTTTCTAAAATTTATGTGAGCTTAGAGGACAGAATATGGAATATTGAGGCTGCAGTAGTGAGAATATGTGTTTTCTAGTAAAACTCCTTCCCTGAATTTCCCTGAGCTCAATTGTGAAGCTAATGACATGAAAATTGTTGTAGAATGGTCTATATAATTTATATTGAATTTAAGATGGCTTATAACAATGCAGGGAATTTTTTGAAGACTGTCTGAGTCAAGCAAATTTGAGTTTCAGCACAACAGTCAAGCAGATCAAGAGACATTCACTCTAATTCAGCCCTCATAAAATCAACAATATAATATAAAGACCATTCTCCAACAAGTTTCATGTCATTAGCTTCAAAATTGAGCTCAGGGAAATTCAGGGAAGGAGTTTTACTAGAAAAACACCTATTCTCACTACTGCGGCCTTAATATTCCACCTTCTATCCACTTAGCTCACATAAATCTAGAAGCCATCGAAACATAAATTTAGCAACTTTTTTGAACTGATTCTGTGAAGAATTGAGTGAGATATGGATTTTACAAGTTTCTGAGGTGCTCAAATGCCACATTTGCTATACAGTCCCAGACCGGTCCTTGCACCACCCCCACTCCTTGCACCACCCTGCCTGTAACACAGCTTCAACAATTTCCTGGGCTCTGAATAACACATAGTTAGGTTCTAATTGACTAAAAGTTATGCCAGAAAAAAAATACTGTTAAAAGACTAAGAATTCATCAAGTTATGGCCCAAGGTGTTAGGACTTGAACTTTCACCCTATCTTTTATTTTCCTTTTATCATTTATTTTCCTTTCATCATTTCTTTTCTTTTAACTGCCCTTTCTTATTATCTTTAATCATCTTTCCAATCACTTCACACACTCCTTTCACACGACCTTCATTCGTTCCATTCCCGCTTGTTATGTAATGTTAGGTAATATAGTCTCACGGTCATCACTATAAGAGGCCTCAGGAATTGCATGAACTCCTTGTTCTGCTTTTCCTCTTACCTCCACGACGACCTAGGTGAGACTCGTCCCCCTTGTATTAGTTTAGACTTGTATTAATCCTCTTACCTCCACGACGACCTAGCCTGAGTAAAGCATGTCCTGAGTCCACACTTGAGCATAGCACGTCTTAGACGACAGTCAGCCGAGGCCTGCCCAGTCCGAGCCATCTCCCAGACTCCCACCTAACATAAAAGCAGAACCACATCCAGGCTCATCCCCAGCGTACGTCGTCGCTGGCGACTCGCCTTCACTCAGTCTAGAGGAGCGTTCCCCTCGAAGGACTTGACGTGTAAACCCCCTAAATGACAACCCTCAACCCTGCCCGGACGTTTTCGGACGTTTGTGTATTATGTAAACTTTACAACTGACTCTTCCCGACCCTGGCTCTCAGAATTAGCCTCTGGTGGAGCACACACCTGACGTGGACGTGGGTAACCAGGCGAGTACAAGCCTCAATGACAATCTCGTTTGTAATCTCGCTCAGATCCTACCGCCTCGTCATCAACTTCGCTGACGAACCCGTTCAACGCTGGCGTAACCCCGGATCGAACGCACAACTGATCCCTGTCCCTCCGCCAATGTCAAGATAGATCTCACCGATGAACAGCAACGGGCTCTACCTGCATCAGCCTGTTGGGATCCAGACCGACCAGGCTACGTCGCAACCAACAATAGCGGCGTCACTCATGACATCTGGTGGAGTGAAATCCGACGCGGCTGGTATTCGTCAGATGAACAAGGAAGGAGAGCCAGGTGGCCCCCAGCCGCTCCATCGTCGCCTGCACCATCGACGTCCACGGTCAACCTACCACCGACCCCAGGTCCTTACCACGAGACTAACAGAGACCCCTCGCCACCGACTCCCCCGGAACCTTCGACACCCACACCCGAACCCACGATGTCAGTAGAAGGTTTCAACCAACATCAGATGGTGCAGATCGCAGCCATCATCGTGAATGCCTTCACCCATCAGGCAAACAATGCCCCGGCACCGGTTGTGGCAGCAAACCCCCCGACCCCCAACATCGACGTCACCCGGCCACGTGAATTCACTGGCGGCGACGACTACCTAGACTTCAAGTGTGAGGTCCTCCTCTTCGTCTCAGCCAATCCGAACAGGTACCCCACATCAGAAAGCAAGATCTACGTGGCTCTCTCCTACTTGAAAGGTGGTAATGTGGCAACTTGGGCACAGAACTATGTAGAGGAATCAACGACGGCTGGTATCGTAACCTTCACTGACAGCTGGACTAGATTCCAAGAGCGCCTGGACGCCTCGTTCGATGACCCAAACCGGAAGGAAAAGGTGCTGGCGAAATTCCGGACCAAGGTTCAAAAGGACCTCACTGCCGACGAGTTCTTCCAGGACCTTGATGTTGTCATCACAAGAGCGGGTTTGACAGACGACAGCATCATCTGCAATCGACTGAAGCAGGCCATGAACATCGAAGTGGTGAGAGGGGTACTACGGTCGACGCCAGTCCCAACAACGTATGAGGACTGGAAGAAGAAAGCGATCAAAATCGATCAGGGCAAACAACAGATTCACACCATCCAATGAGGACGCACCTTCCCACCCCCCCCACGCCCGCAGCAGCAGCACGGACCCCCAGCTCGTCGCCAGGTGGCCGTCCCCCACATTGACAAACACGACACAACAGGCATCACATTCGGAGGAGCTGGCCAGCCAATGGACATCTCCATGAATGAGGCGCACCGCCGACGCGCGTGCTGGATATGTGGTCAGCTCAGTCACTTTAAGGACGTGTGCCCACAGGGAAAGACGATTGTGCAGCGAATGCTGCAGATGATGGCACCCAGCGAACGTCGCCTCCTCGCTGACGAACTAGGGGCGATGAAGGAATTGGCATTCGAGGAAGTCGTAGACACTTGAAGGTCGACTGTGGAGGACTATGTGGAGGAAGAAGACAATGACGAAGAGGTCGTTGACTCGCAGGGTTTTGCGAGTGGTCAGGCATAGCCATCGGGGCGACTGACCGAGAAGAACAAGGGGCTTCAAATCCGGGTTCGCTAAAATATAACCAACCGTCTGTACAATACGTAGATGCAAATGACGTCGATGGTTTTCCCAATTACAAAGTCCCCACCGGTGTGAATAAGGATGAGGAGTATGAACAGTTGTTCATGAGGGGAACTGGCGGACGCCAGCTGGACCTCCTCCTGAACATTGGACACAGCATAGTGGGTGAGGTGAGAGAGGTGGATGTGCATGCCCTCGTGGATTCGGGATGCACAGGATCATGCATCGATGTAAGGTTTGTCGAGTGATACGGGTTGGAGACCAAACGATACATTCGGCCCCTTGCAGTGCTCAACGCTGACGGCCCGCACAATGAAGCCGGCCTGATCGAAGAATACGTCAACGTCGAACTTATGATTGGGAACCACAGGGAGAAGATTGTCCTTGCGGTGACATTGCTGGTGTCATCCAACATCTTCCTGGGTTACGATTGGCTTCGACATCACAACCCAGAGGTCGACTGGAAGGCGGGTTTGATTGAATTCACCCATTGCCTGGAGGGGTGCACGATCGAGAAGGAGGACGTGAAGGAGACTAGGAGGGTGAGAGAGGTGCGAATGGACAAAGCATCCTGGCCCGCATACCTCAACGACTATGCCGACGTATTCTCAGAAAAGGGGTTTGAGAAGTTGCCTGAACACCGACCATGGGACCACATCATCAATCTGAAACCCGACTTCAAGCCTAGTGACTGTAAAATCTACCCGCTCATGCCAACGGAACAGCAGTCGCTCAAGGACTTCCTAGACGAGAACTTGAAGTCTGGTCGCATCCGAAGGTCTATATCGCCTATGGCGTCGCCCTTCTTCTTCATCAAGAAGGCCGACAAATCACTATGCCCAATCCAGGACTACCGTAAGCTCAATGACGGTACAATCAAGAATAAGTATCCCCTCCCTCTCATCGATGAACTAGTCGACAAGGTCAAGAAAGCAAAATACATCACGAAGCTTGACCTTCGCTGGGGATACTACAACGTCCGGATCCGCAAAGGCGATGAATGGAAGGCAGCATTTTGCACGAATATGGGCCTCTTTGAACCGACGGTAATGTTTTTTGGTCTCTGCAATGCACCGGCGACGTTCCAAGCTTTTGTCAATCACATCTTCAAGGGATTGATATATGACAACCTGATCATCGTCTACCTCGATGACATACTGATCCTCTCGCAAACTCTCGAGGAACATATCAAGACGTCGAGGCGCGTCCTTCAGATCCTGCGAGAGAATGGCTTGTACCTGAAACCGGAAAAGTGTGAGTTCGACGCCAAGGAGGTGAAGTACCTCGGCCACATCGTCGGCAATGGCAAGATCAAAGCGGACCCAGCAAAGACAAAGGCAATCACAGACTGGCCCGTCCCATGAAACGTCAAACAGCTACAGCAATTCCTCGGTATGGGCAACTGGTTGCGACGGTTCATCAAGGATTACAGCAAGGTAGTCCATCCGCTGATGTCGCTGATGGGCAAGAAGGACTGGGTATGGGAGACCGAACAGCAGGAGGCGTTCGAGGAGTTGAGACAACGTCTCTGCTCACCTCCAGTCCTGGCCATCGCAAACAATGAGGGCCCTTTCCGTGTCGAAGTGGACTCATCGAACTTCACTCTGGGAGGGGTGCTGTTGCAAAAGCAGGAAGGCAAGTGGAGGGTGGTCGCCTACAGGTCGGAAGCGCTCCTACCGGCAGAATGAAACTACGAGATCTACGACAAAGAGATGCTCACGATCATTTCAGCACTCAAGGAGTGGAGGCAATACCTCCTCGGCACCCATCATCCCATCGAAATCTGGTCCGATCACGCTAACCTTACCTACTTCAGGTCGGTGCAAAAGCTAAGCTACCGACAAGCTCGCTGGCGGACAGAACTCGAGGAATTCAACTTCCACCTCGAACACAAGTCGGGTAAGACGATGGGCAAGGCGGACTTACTGTCGTGCAAGGTGGGCTACGATGAGGGCAAGGATGACAACGACAGCATCGTGTTCATCAAAGACAAGTGGCTGAATCGGGGGGTGGTGAGGACGTCGTGTGATGAGGTGTTGGACAGAGTGGGTGAAGCGCAGAGGTGTTAGAACCTGAACTTTCACCTTTTCCTTTATTTTCCCTTTTACCATTTCCTTTATTATATTCGTCCTTTTCATTATATTTACTCATCTTACACAATCATTCCCACACTGCCTTCATTCGTTCCATTCCCACTCGTTAGGTAATGTTAGGTAATATAGTCTCACGGTCGTCGCTATATAAGGTCTCAGGAATCGCATGAACTCCTTGTTCTGCTTTTCCTCTTACCTCCACGACGACCTAGGTGAGACTCGTCCCCCTTGTATTAGTTTAGACTTGTATTAATCCTCTTACCTCCGCGACGACCTAGCCTGAGTAAGTGTGTCCCGAGTCTACGCTCGAGTACAGCACGTCCCAGACGACAGTCAGCCGAGGCCTGCCCAGTCCGAGTCGTCTCCCGGACTCCCGCCTAACATAAAAGCAGAACCCCACCTAGGCTCATCCCCAGCGTACGTCGTCACTGTTGACTCGCCCTCACTCGGTCTAGAGGAGTACTCCCCTCGAAGGACCTGATGTGTAAACCCCTTAAACGACAACCCTCAACCCTGCCTGGACGTTTCCGGATGTTCGTGTATTAAGTAATCACTCCAACCAACCTTTCCCGACCCTGGCTCTCCGGATTAGCCTCTGGTGGAGCACGCACCTGACGTGGACGTGGGTAACCAGACGAGTACAAACTTCGACGACAATCTCGTTTGTGATCTCACTCGGATCCTACCGCCTCGTCATCAACTTCGCTGACGAACCCGCTCAACGTTGGCGTAACCCCGGTACCAACGCACACCCGATCCCTGTTCCTCCTCCATCGTCAACATAGATCTCGACGAGGAACAACGTCGTGCTCTCCCGCCTCGTTCCTGGTACAACAAGGAATGCCGCTCCTGGTTCACGGTTACTCAAACAGGCGTTGAATACGTTATCTGGTGGCGTCCAGAGAAAGGACTCTGGTATTCGACGCTTGAAGGAGGAAGAAGATTAAAGTGGGCTCCTGCGCCAATAGATCAGACAACCCCGATTTCGCCATCGCTTTCGACGTCAACCATTCTCCCACCGATCCCAGGACCGTATAGAGAAGCGCGACGAGATTCATCACCACCGACCCCCCCTGAGCGACAAACGGACACGCCTAGAACAACAATGTCGACAGGAAGCTTCAGCACACAACAGTTGGAACAAATCGCTGCGATCGTAGCGGGCGCCTTCGCTCACCAAGCCGCAAACACCCCAGTGGGCCCTAGTACCGCTGCTGTACCGAACATCGACGTCGCCCGACCACGTGAATTCACTGGTGGCGACGATTACCTCGACTTCAGACGTGAAGTCCTTCTTTTCGTATCCGCGAATCCAAGTCGATACCCTACGTCAGAGAGTAAGATCTATGTAGCTCTCTCCTACCTGAAGGGTGGTAATACGGCAACGTGGGCGCAGAACTATGTCGAGGAGTCGACAACGTCGGGAATCGTCACTTTCACCGACAGCTGGGAAAGATTCCAGGAACGACTCGACGCCTCGTTCGACGACCCGAATCGCAAGGAGAAAGCGCTGAAGGATTTCCGAGATAAGGTTCAGAAGGACCTAACCGCAGACGAGTTCTTCCAGAAGTTCGACGTGATCATTAAGCGCGCCGAGCTGAAGGACGACAGCGTCATCTGCAATCGCCTCAAGCGAGCGATGAACATCGAGGTGGTCCGTGGAGTGCTAAGGTCGACGCCAGTCCCAACGAAATACGAGGATTGGAAGAACAAGGCAATCGAAATAGACCGCGGCGAACAGCAGATTCGCGCTATCCAACGAGGACGCACCTTTCTTCCCCCTCCTCGCCTACCACAACAAGCACCCCCAGCTCGCTGTCAGGTAGTGGCCCCTCACGTCGATAGACGCGATGCGACCGGCGTCACCTTTGGAGGCGCTGGTCAGCCGATGGACGTCTCAATGAATGAGGCACAACGACGACGCGCGTGCTGGATCTGTGGCGGGTTGGGCCACTTCAAGGACAAGTGCCCGCAAGCGAAACCGATCATCCAGCGCATGCTGGAACTGATGGCGCCAGGCGAACGTCGTGTCCTCGCCGACGAGCTCGGAGCGATGAAGGAGTCGGCCTTCGAGGAAGTCGTAGACACTCGGAGGTCGACTGTGGAGGACTATGTGGAGGAAGAAGACAATGACGAAGAGGTCGTCGACTCGCAGGGTTTTGCGAGTGGTCAGGCGTAGCCATCGGGGTGACTGACCGAGAAGAACAAGGGACTTCGACTCTGGACTCGTTAAAATATAACCAACCGTCTGTACAATACATAAATGCGAACAACGTCGATGGTTTTCCCGAGTACAAAGTCCCCACCGATGTGAAGGAAAGTGAAGAGTATGAGCAGCTGTTCATGAGAGGAACTGGCGGACGCCAGCTGGACCTTCTCCTGAACGTCGAACACAGCGTGGAAGGTGAAGTGAGGGAGGTGGACGCACACGCGCTTGTGGATTCAGGATGTACGGGATCGTGCATTGACGTGAGATTCGTCGAACGGTATGGGCTGGAAACGAAGCGTTATATCTGGCCCCTTGCGGTACTCAATGCCGATGGCACACACAACGAAGCCGGGTTGATCGAGGAGTACGTCGACATTGAACTTACGATTGGTCACCATAAGGAACGGATCGTCCTGGCGGTAACCTCACTGGCATCGTCTAACATCTTCCTGGGGTACGACTGGCTTCGACGACACAACCCAGAGGTCGACTGGAAGACGGGTACACTTGACTTTACGCGCTGCCCGAGCGAATGTGCGATCGAAAGGAAGCAGGTGGAGGACCTAGGCAAGGTGAAGGAGGAGGTGGAGCAGATGAGGAGGGTGAGTGAGATGCGAATGGACAAGGTGTCCTGGCCCGCATACCTCAACGACTACGCCGACGTTTTCAGCGAAAAAGGTTTTGAGAAGCTGCCGGAACACCGACCCTGGGACCATGTCATCGACTTGAAGCCCGACTTCAAACTGAGCGACTGTAAGATCTACCTGCTCACGCCAACTGAGCAGCAGTCACTCAAGGACTTCCTTGATGAAAATCTGAAGTCGGGTCGCATTCGACGGTCGATATCGCCCATGGCGTCGCCCTTCTTCTTTATAAAGAAGGCCGACAAATCGCTACGCCCGATCCAGGATTACCGTAAGCTCAATGACGGTATGATCAAGAACAAGTATCCCCTCCCTCTCATTGACGAACTCGTCGACAAGGTCAAGAAAGCGAAGTACATCACTAAGCTTGACCTTCGCTGGGGGTACTACAATATCCGGATCCGTGAGGGTGACGAATGGAAGGCAGCGTTTCGCACAAACATGGGCCTCTTCGAACCAACGGTCATGTTTTTTGGCCTTTGCAACGCGCCGGCCACGTTCCAGGCCTTTGTCAACCACATCTTTAAGGACCTAATCTACGCGAACTTGATCATCGTATACCTCGACGACATCCTGATCCTCTCAGAAACCATTGAGGAGCATATCGACATGTCGAGGCACGTACTCCAGATCCTCCAAGAAAATGGCCTGTACCTGAAGCCGGAGAAGTGCGAGTTTGACGCCAAGGTCGTCAAATACCTCGGCCACATCATCGGCAATGGTGAGATCAGGGCTGACCCGGCAAAGACGGAGGTGATTGCAAACTGGCCAGTCCCACGGAACCTCAAGGAGCTGCAACAGTTCCTCGGTATGGGAAACTGGCTAAGACGGTTTATTAAGGACTACAGCAAGGTGGTCCGACCGTTGACATCGTTAACGGGCAAGAAGGACTGGGTATGGGAGACCGAACAGCAGGAAGCATTCGAGGAGCTGAGACGATGTCTCTGCTCACCTCCAGTCCTAGCCATCGCCAATGACGAGGGCCCTTTCCGCGTAGAAGCGGACTCGTCGAACTTTGCGCTCGGTGGTGTGTTGTTGCAGAAGCAGGAAGGGAAGTGGAGGGTGATCGCCTACAGGTCAGAGGCACTTGAACCAGCAGAATGAAACTACGAGATCTATGACAAGGAGATGCTCGCAATCGTTTCGGCGCTCAAGGAGTGGCGGCAATACCTCCTTGGCGCTCGCCACAAGATTGAAATCTGGTCCGACCACGCCAACCTCACCTACTTCAGGTCGGCGCAGAAGCTGAGCTATCGCCAAGCTCGCTGGCAGACCGAACTTGAAGAATTCGACTTCCACCTCAAACACAAGTCGGGCAAGACGATGGGCAAGGCCGACCTGCTATCGCGTATGGCGGGCTATGATCAGGGCAAGGATGACAACGATGGGGTCATGTTCATCAAGGATAAGTGGTTGAACCGTGGAGTGGTGCGGACATCGTGCGACGAGGTGGTGGGACGAGTGGGTGAAGCGCAGAGGGCGCAGGACGAGTCGGAGAGGCCGACGGGAATGACAGAGGTCGACGGATTGTGGCGCATGAAAGACAAGGTATATGTGCCATCGTCAATGAAGGAGGCCGTATTACGGGAATGTCACGACTCGGTACTGGCTGGACACCCAGGAGCGTCGAAAATGGTGGAACTCGTCCGACGAGACTTCTGGTGGACATCGATGTTCTCTGACGTCAGAGCGTATGTCCGAGGGTGTGATCGCTGCCAGCGAACAAAGGCTCTGAGGGCATCGAGGTCGAGGCCACTTCACCCGAACACGGTCCCGGAAGGCCCATGGGAAATTGTCACGGTCGACCTCATCGGAGAACTCCCGGACTCCAAGGGACATAACGCAATCTGCGTTTTCGTCGACAGGTTCTCGAAACAGATGCACGTGATCCCGACGACGACAAGGTTGTCGGCGGAAGGCATGGCTCAACTGTACCGCGACCATGTCTTCCGCCTCCACGGCTTGCCGAAAAAGATCATCCATGACCGAGGCACGCAGTTCAACGCATCGATGATGAAGGAGCTGTACAAACTCCTACACATCGAAGGCAACCCGTCAACGGCGTATCACCCACAGACAGATGGTCAGACGGAATGCGTTAACCAAGAGCTTGAACAATATCTTAGGCTCTTTGTAAACCATCGACAATCGGACTGGAAGGACTGGCTCCCCCTCGCGGAGTTCGCGTATAATAACCGTGAGCATTCGGCGACGAAGATGTCTCCTTTCTACGCAAACGCAGGACGTCACCCCTTACGCTTTGACACGACACGGACCTCGTCTGCCAACATGTCGGCGGAAGAATTCGCAAAGCACATAAAGGAGACTCATCGGGTTGCGAAGGACAACTTGGTCAAAGCGGCGGACGACATGAAACGCTATCACGACCGGACAGCAGGGATTTCGGTTGAGTACAAGGCTGGCGACAAGGTTTTCCTTGACGGGCGAAACATCAGCACAGACTCACCGACAAAGAAACTCACTGACAAATGGTATGGCCCCTTCGAAATCGTCGACAAGGTGGGAGCAAGCGCGTACAAGCTCAAGCTCCCAAAGCGATGGAAAAAGGTCCACCCGGTCTTCAACGAAGCACTGCTAAAGCCCGCCGTCGAACCGTCCTTCGAGAGCCAAAGACAACCAGCACCGCCGCCACCTGACATCATCGACAACGAGGAGGAGTACGAGATTGAGGAGGTTCTAGACTCGCGTCTGCACCGAGGGAAACTACAGTACCTTGTCAAGTGGGTCGGCTACAATGAACCTACTTGGCAGCCTGAGACGGACTTCGGCGAGAACGCGAAGGAGGCGATCACTGAGTTCTACCTCAAACATCCCGGCGCACCTCGAAAACTCAACATCCCTCGTCAACGACTCCGTCCGCTCTTCGTCGACACCGAGCCTGACGACCGCGATCATGGTTGGTCGGGACGCCCAACCTTGAAGGGGGGGTAATGTTAGAACCTGAACTTTCACCTTTTCCTTTATTTTCCCTTTTACCATTTCCTTTATTATATTTGTCCTTTTCATTATATTTACTCATCTTACACAATCATTCCCACACTGCCTTCATTCGTTCCATTCCCACTCGTTAGGTAATGTTAGGTAATATAGTCTCACGGTCGTCGCTATATAAGGTCTCAGGAATCGCATGAACTCCTTGTTCTGCTTTTCCTCTTACCTCCGCGACGACCTAGGTGAGACTCGTCCCCCTTGTATTAGTTTAGACTTGTATTAATCCTCTTACCTCCGCGACGACCTAGCCTGAGTAAGCGTGTCCCGAGTCTACGCTCGAGTACAGCACGTCCCAGACGACAGTCAGCCGAGGCCTGCCCAGTCCGAGTCGTCTCCCGGACTCCCGCCTAACAAGAGGGCGCAACACGAGTCGGAGAGGCCAATGGGAATGACAGAGGTCGACAGGTTGTGGTGCATGAAAGGCAAAGTATACGTGCTGTCGTCAATGAAGGAGGCCGTATTACGGGAATGTCACGACTCGGCTCTGACGGGACACCCGGGAGCGTCAAAGACGGTGGAGCTCGTCCGTCGAGACTTCTGGTGGACGTCGATGTTCTCCGACGTCTGAGCATATGTCCGAGGGTGTAATTGCTGTCAGTGAACAAAGGCTCTGAGGGTGTCGAGATCAAGGCCACTCCACCCAAACGCAGTCCCTGAAGGCCCCTGGGAAATCGTCACAGTCGACCTCATCAGAGAGCTACCGGACTCCAAGGGGCATAATGCGATCTGCGTCTTCGTTGATAGGTTTTCGAAACAGATGCATGTGATCCCGACAATGACGAAGCTGTCGGCAGAAGGCATGGCCCAGCTGTACCACGACCACGTCTTCCACCTCCATGGTTTACCAAAAAAGATCATCCATGACTGAGGCACGCAGTTCGACGCTTCGATGATGAAGGAGCTGTACAAACTCCTACACATCGAAGGCAACCCGTCAACAGCGTATCACCCACAGACGGATGGTCAAATGGAACGCATTAACCAAGAGCTCGAACAGTATCTTCGACTCTTCGTCAACCATCATCAATCGGACTGGAAGGACTGGCTCCCCCTCACAGAGTTCGCATACAACAACCGCAAACACTCAGCGACAAAAATGTCCCCCTTCTATGCGAACACAGGACGTCACCCCTTAAGCTTCAACACCGTACAAACCTCCTCTGCCAACATGTCAGTGGAAGAATTCGCGAAGCACATCAAGGAGACTCATCGTGTAGTGAAGGACAATCTGGTCAAGGCAGCAGAGGACATGAAGCGCTATCACGACCAGACAGCAGGGGCTTTGGTGGAGTACAACACTGGAGACAAGGTTTTCCTTGATGGGCGAAACATCAGCACAGACTCGCCGATGAAGAAGCTAGCGGACAAGTGGTATGGTCCCTTCAAGATCGTCGACAAGGTAGGAGCGAGCGCGTACAAGCTCAAGCTCCCAAAGCGATGGAAAAAGGTCCACCCAGTCTTCAATGAGGCCCTGCTGAAACTCACAGTTGAACTGTCCTTCAAAAGTCAGAAACAACAGCCACCGCCACCACCTGAAATCGTCGACAACGAGGAAGAGTATGAAATTGAGGAAGTCCTAGACTCGCGTCTGCACCGAGGGAAGCTTCAATACCTCGTCAAGTGGGTTGGCTACAACAAACCGACTTGGCAGCCCGAGATGGACTTTGGGGAGAACGCAAAGGAGGTGATTGCCGAGTTCTATCAGAAACACCCCGGTGCCCCTCGAAAGCTCAACCTTCCTCGCCAACAGCTCCGCCCACGCTTCGTCAACACTGAACCAGTCGACCACGATCATGGCTGGTTGGGACGCCCAGCCTTGAGGGGGGGGTAATGTTAGGACTTGAACTTTCACCCTATCTTTTATTTTCCTTTTATCATTTATTTTCCTTTCATCATTTCTTTTCTTTTAACCGCCCTTTCTTATTATCTTTAATCATCTTTCCAATCACTTCACACACTCCTTTCACACGACCTTCATTCATTCCATTCCCGCTTGTTATGTAATGTTAGGTAATATAGTCTCACGGTTGTCACTATAAGAGGCCTCAGGAATTGCATGAACTCCTTGTTCTGCTTTTCCTCTTACCTCCGCGACGACCTAGGTGAGACTCGTCCCCCTTGTATTAGTTTAGACTTGTATTAATCCTCTTACCTCTGTGACGACCTAGCCTGAGTAAAGCGTGTCCTGAGTCCACACTCGAGCATAGCACGTCTTAGACGACAGTCAGCTGAGGCCTGCCCAGTCCGAGCCGTCTCCCGGACTCCCGCCTAACACAAGGTCAATAAGGAAAGTGCCAATCTGCACTTGTTTCAAAAATGTTTGCCTTTTTGTTTCCACACAACAAACTATATTTAAGCTAAGAAAATATATTTTTTTAAACTTACTATGTAGTAGTAGATCACCTGTGCAAAATTTGGTGCAATTTTATATGAAATTGAGTTGTAGAAAAATTCAACAAGCTCCCTAGGCCTTTGAGTCGCATTTTGGAAAGTCACGTGATCCCTTCATCTTATTTCAGATCACGAGCATGGGGATAATGTGGTGCAAGGACTGGTGCCAACTCATTTCGGCCTTGGAACATAAATCTTTCATGGCAATTTTTTCCTTCAATATTTTTGCTCAAAAATTGGCATACTTAGTCTCAACAGAAGTTACTTTCATGCAGTATTTTTTGTTTGGAATAAAAGTTTGTAAATAATGAGAAAAAGGGAGATGAAAATGTGCTGGTGCAAGGACCGGTCCGGGACTGTAACATTTTCTGGCCCATTCCATAACCAACCTTGCCGATTCCAGCAAATTCCAATACAATTTTATTATTCTACTCAATTTTGTGCAATTCCACAAACCACCTTGCCGATTCTAGCAAATTCCAATACAGATCCTTTTTTCTACTCAATTCCGTGCAATTCCAAGGAGTCCAAATCCATCCTAATGCCATTCTGAACTATTCTACAAATGTCTTTCTATTCTAAAATTATTCCATGATATTCCACTGAGAGGTTTTTCCTGATGAGAAAGCCATGGTTGATTGAAAAGAAGAAGAGCCAGTTACAGCCTTTTTCATAAGTCCTGTGACACGTGCATGTCACGTGAAATGAGCCACGTCAGAGCCAAAGTGTCGAAAAATTAGAATGAATGACTATTTTCTCTGTAGATTCTGCACAGTACCTGCTCATTAAGTACTCAAAAAAAAAGGCACGGTTCTCAGGAGAAGAAATATGTAAAATAGGGAGCAATAAATTGACTGTGTAGTCAGGTGGAGATCAAACAAGTGCAGCTGGTCTGTTCTCTCACCCATTTCCACTGAGATTCAAAAATTATGGCTCCCCTACATCTACCTATAAAATTCTTTCCTGTGTCTTTAAATTAAGTATATGACTATATCAACAGCTCCTGAAAGTTTGAAGCCAATCCATTCAGTATTCATGGTCCAGCAGCAAGATTTGTGTTCTACTCTGCAAGACCTGTTGTGAGAAAAGGAGGGTGGAAAGAGCTTGAAGTGGAACACAAATCTTGCTGGTGCACCATGAATACTGAATGGATTGGCTTCAAACTTTCAGGAGCTGTTGGTATAGTCATATACTTAATTTACAGACACAGGAAAGAATTTTATAGGTAGATGTAGGGGAGCCATAATTTTTGAATCTGAGTGGAAATGGGTAAGAGAACAGACCAGCTGCACTTGTTTGATCTCCACCCACCTATACAGTCAATTTATTGCTCCCTATTTTACATATTTCTTCTCCTGAGAACCGTTCCTTTTTTTTGAGTACTTAATGAGCAGGTTCTGTGCAGAATCTACAGAGAAAATAGTCATTCATTCTAATTTTTCGACACTTTGGCTCTGACGCGGCTCATTTCACGTGACATGCACGTGTCGCAGGACTTATGAAAAAGGCTGTAAAGAGCAACTTTGTTCTGAAGAGGACAGTTAAGCATATTTTCCTATACGTAGAATGATGGATAAGCCACTGAAGTACTGACATTTTAAATGAGGTTTGATGAGAAGATAGAAAATAGCACATCAAAAATGTTGCCACGGCGTCACACAGAGCCGCGGAGAAGTCGAATATGCCAATGATCATCTAAAGAAGAGATACAAGGATTGATGGTTCAAACATCTAAAGCATTGTGCATGAAAAACCTTTATCTTTGGATGTACCAAGTTTGAGATGAGTCGACCAATTGCAAATAACTCATAAGCCACGGCTAGTTGGTTCTGCCATAATTGAAGGAGGTTAATGATTATGAATTTTTGAATCAAACAAGATGAACAGCACCTATTCCCGCCCCTGAGTGCTCATCAGGAGTCCATTGACTAATGGCTAGGATCTCGAATTGACTCACCAAATGAAAAAATGGCAATACCAGCCTTTCGAGATACACTAATGAATATCATTCAGCCCTTTAGATGCGGCTCTGCTTACTACAATCAACGATACAAATCGTCCATGTTTGTGCATCCCGGCTGTCAGCCATGCAAAAACAGAAACAAAAATCAATTAGAATACTGTAATACTATAAAATCAATCAGCTTACCCATGTAGATGCGGCTTGCATAGAACAACTGTGATCTTACGACCCAAGGACCCATTGACACAGAAAAAGTCAATGCATGATGCAATGCACCGCTGCTGGGACTTACAGAAGAATGATGACCACACTTATAATAAACTCCCCTATGAACGTCCTATTACACAATATGAGTCTGAATGATCACAGGGGTCTAGTGTATCGCGACACGTACTTCGTCATCTCCAACAGAGCGAACGGGTTTCCAAAACTTCTGATCTTCAAGTAGATGAGCATCCGAAATTTCAGCAGAACCTCACAAAGAACTAACCAAGTAGTAGTGCATTGCTTCTGTGACCAGGAGTGTCCCGGCCACATCTAGTGCACTGTCTCATTATCTGGTAAGTACCCATGGAGAACTAGTTGCAGAAGTAGCGGAATCGCCTGACAGTACTACAGAGACCTGCGATCGGTTTAGCATGAAAAATCTCAATCGTATTACAAGACTATCAAAAGCCCTCATGAACCACGCATCAGAATTGTTTGCGTAATAGAGATATCCTTGTACAAGAGATACTCCGAGAAGGCTGTTTGTTCGATGAGCGGAGGGTGGCTGCAGGTAAAAGACTGGATTCACGCACACTGTGGAAATAATGAATCCTGAGACCAACCATAGGAACCTAGTTAGAACCGAGCATTTTAATGACAGTATAGAGCTTGCCCAAAAAATCAACGCCGAACGTCGAAGATAAGTCAAGATTGGGCAAATTGCAGGTGGACATCGTCGAAACAAGTTTTGGAGTGTCCAGGAACTTGAGGGACTTTTAAAGTACTGCACAATTTCTATAGATAGGTTGTCGGTGCCTTTGGGTGCCTTTGTATCATGATTGAGATGGCATCATGATTTATTTTATCGAAGGATTATGCTGAAGAATGCTCACTTGCGCATCTTCGGAATAGGCCGAGCATTGACAAGTCACCCAAATCTTGTTACCACCAAAATGTAGCGATACGAGCATTGGGAAGTATGATGTCTACCAGAGAAAGGGCGGCGCCCAGGGTGCCATGGAAGTTACGCTATACAGTAGATCTTTGCTGGAGAAGCTTCGTTCAACGAGAGATAATATGAATATCTTCCAAGGGTATCTTCGTCGAGTTGGCGCCATTAATATTGAGGTTACCTTTTCAAGATCAAGGGCTATGAGGCACGTCCGAACTTGCTGCGAACCGGCAGTCGGGAGCTGGTTGACGGATGGAGGTCACGAGATTATTGACGGTCACGAATGACGTTTGATCGGAAATTGTCGGAAGAACCCCGTCCAATCCGCTCGTTGCTCTTACCATTTCCCCGCAACGTCCAAGGCGACATCCACTCGTCTTCGTCGCTGCCGTCAACGTCGTCGTCGACGAACGCAGGGAGCTCGTCGCCATCCACTGCGCCTCTGAGATCCTCAAACGATGAAGACGATACGCACAACCAAGCGGCTCTACTCCATAGCCGCGTCGCCGCCTCTCAAGTCCTCCGTGCGCACTCCTACCAGCCCTCGTCCACGCCGTGCTTCACTGTCACTTGCATCAGCCGCTGGCTCCTCATCGTCTACATCAGCTTCGGGATCATCAAATGTTGCAGGAAGCCCAAGTAATCGGTCCTTGTATACGAACGCATCTGGCCCATTGCACTATTTTGACTCTGCCGGCCCGCCTCCGCCCCCTCCTCCTCCAGCGTCTCGTCCGAGCAATCCGCACATCGTATCGACATCTCGTCTTTCAGTGGGTGAGGCTCAGACTCAAACTGCACAGGGAAATGCTCCGGGGAATGGTCCTACCACGCATAGCGCGCAATCGCCGTACTCTCCACACACCGCAGATGGTACTCAACCTACTCAACAAAGTTCGCATGGACAAAGCCACCATGGTCAGACGAGTGGTGGCCAGCAGGCCGAGGGTGGCAGCCAGCCACTTCTTGGCTCATCTTCTCTTATGCTTTCTCTCGGTGGACCTGCGCCCCCGCCCGGTTCGAGTCCATCTGACCACAATATGCTACTCAGTGGTCCTCGTTCCGGCCTTGCAGCAGACCAGGCATGGCGCTCACGCGAGTCCGCAGCTGATGTTGCTGACAGACAAGCGAAGGAGGAAGAAAACATTTCGAGTGCGTCATCAAGGAGTAGTCAAAAGATCTATCAACTAGACGTGGGTGCATACGGGATCCCAAAGCGAGGAAGAGAAAGCGGAAGGGGGAGGTCTTGCATGTGCGCGATTTGTGTAGAAGAGGAGGAACGTTTTGCGCTAGACTCACTTGACGGGGCCGTGCAGGTCGGGGAGGACGCGTACTTTGTACGTGAGGACGCTCTCGGCGTGGCGGATGGCGTCGGTGGATGGGGCTCACGTACACATTCAAGCCGAACTTCGTCTTTGCACTTATGCAGCACCTGTGCTGCGGCTTCTTCGTCAACAGCAGGTCGTCATGCGCACCGACACAGGCATTCGCATAGAGCCCACACCGCCCAATCTTCCCCTTCCGCCCTTTTCGCTCGTCGTCTCATGCATTTCTGCGCTCATGAAGTTGGCGAGGCACGGGCCTCTGCGGCTGTGCATAATCCGGGGGACTTTGTCAAGACAGAACAGGGTGTAGAACCAGCTCCCATGAGAACGAAGCCGTCTCTGAAACACAGCGGCGTCGCTCCACGTGCAACGACATATGGTCGTCAGAAAACGGTTGTAAGGGAGCATGGAAACGCAAGGCCGTTCGCTTGGCCGTGGGAAGTTGAAAACAAAACGGAGCACACTGGATTAGGAGTGCTCGTAGAGGAAGACTTTGGCGCGGAGCAGATGGTCGCTGCTCTGGGAGCGAGTAAAGAAAAGACTTTCGCTCCTGAGGACGCAAATAAGGCAGTGCCAGACCCGCTTGAGGGGACCATCGATCCTGTCGATGTGCTCGAGCGTGCATATTCTCAAACAATCGATGCTCACCGCGTTCGTCGTCGCGTGCGTGTCGTAAAGACGCAGAAGACTGCACCGCGATGGTGGTCTTATGGACTCGGGCTTGGTTCTACTACACCTTCTCTGTCGTCCACTTCTTTGCACGATACCCTGCCTACAGGGCGTGAGGAACTCGAGGATTGCGAATGGGAGTGGCAGGAGTCGTGGGAGCCGCTCAGTGCTGGTTCGTCGACCGCGTTGCTTGCTGTGCTTTCGGGTGACCGTCTGCGCGTCGCGCACCTTGGTGATTGTGTGGGCTGGCTGGTACGTGCAGGCGAGATCGTCTGGCGTAGCGAGGAAATGTGGTGGGGGGTGAGTGTTTTTGTTTGCTATATCCTTCGTACGATCTCTGACATGTCTACTTAATATTGTTTTAGTTTAACTATCCAGTACAGCTCGGTCCCTCATCACCATCGCGCCCAGCAGACGCACGGCGCTATGAACTCTCCGTGCAAGCAGATGACATTCTCATCCTTGCGTCGGACGGCATGAGCGACAACTGTTGGGAGGAGGACGTCCTCGACGAGGTCCGTCGTGCAGTCGAGGCACATCTCCCGCTTGCGCAGGACGCGCAAACAGAGCGTAGCGAGAGTGAGGGTGTTGGCTTGCTCGGTCGCCGTACTCTAGCGGGTATGTTGAGTGAGGCACTTTGTTCGCGTGCACGCCAGCTTAGCATGCAGGCGCATGGTGCGAGGCGAGCAGATGGAAGGGGCAGCTGCGCTAAGGAGATAGAGAAAGCTGACGAGGTGGATGAACTGCCTTTTGCACGTCGTGCGCGTGAGGAGGGACGCTCGTTCCGCGGCGGGAAGTGTGATGGTAGGCCCTTTTGTTGACTTTCATTGATTGAGTTCGGGACTTTAGTTACTTATTTCTCACTCCCATAGACATTTCTGTGCTTGTCGCCATCATCTCCCCGGTCTCAACAACGCCGATGACCTCGGCATTTCCTGCTGTAGACTCAAAACAAGAGTCAGACTCGATCTCGCATGTCGCGGATATCTCGGAACCTGTTCAGCCGATGCCCATGTCGACGAATGCTTGATCCACTGATCGGGAGCGTCTTTCTTCCAAATTGTTCGAGCGCATTCGTCGGGTTTCTGTCTGGGAAGTTGGCCTTGCTCTCTTTCATGGCGGTTTCGTTTCGAATGCTGAATCTTAGAGATTGAAATGTTACCTTACATACAAGGGGCACAAATTGCTGTGCTCGTGAATAGATGTAGGAGGGGTGAGCGGGTGGGAAAGAGGTTGCGAGTTGGGGCCAGGCAACATGCATCATTTACATTTTGTATATCAGCCAAGTATCATGATAAATATCATAACATGCAAAAGTAAAGGTCCTTTTGAACAAGTTCGAAATGTGCATGCTCTAGAGTAACCTACGATTTACTAGTCGCTCAAGCAGCAAGGAAAAAGAAGGAAGTCTAGAGCTCTTTCTTCACGTCCGCGCTAACGTTGATAGATTTTGCCACCTGGAACGCCTCGATAGCACGTAGTCGCTCCGTGAGCGTTGGATGCGAGTGGTGATAAGCCGAGTACCTGGGCGAGAGAGCTTTTTTTAGTAAGCTGTCAGTTGAACAACAAATTGAACGTACAGCCAGTCCACCCAGACGGTCGACAAGTTCTTGACGTGCAGCGTCGTGAGTGCGCGTCCAAGGCGTGCGCCCATATCTTCCATATCAGGCTCCTTCAGGCGCTGCGCCAACTCGCATGCAAAGCGGTCAGCCTGCCACTCAAAGCGGCGCGAGAGCGCGTTCATCGCCGCGCCAATTACAGCCTCCATCGGCGTGAGGATCATCTGGAAGAGCAAGAACGCGACGATCGTCGGCGGCGTCGCGGCAACGGCCGGCGGGAAGTCGAACGCGCGCAGGACAGGTGGCGCGTGCAGGAAGGCAGGGAAGAGTGCGAGAATGGAGAAGATGTGCGCTTGCGAGATGAGCAGGAGCTTTGTGGGGTGCGCGAAGAACCAGTGGCCGAGCTCGTGCGCGAGGACGGCCTCCACTTCTTCGGGCGCGCTCTCCGCGATGAGCGTGTCGAAGATGACGATATGCTTGCTCTATGTAAGATGGTCAGTGCGCGAGTCTTCAGAATTCCCCAGGCGCACGTACCCATGGCAGTCCAAAGAAGTAGGCGTTGCTGTGAGAGCTGCGCTTGGAGCCGTCAATCTCGTAGAGATGCTTAAGCGGGAACTTGAGCCGGGTCGCGAGAGCCTCGATGCGCGTACGAAGATCACCTGCTTTAAGGGGTGAGAGCGTGTTGAAGAGTGGCTGGATGACGGTCGGATAGATAACGACCATTGAGAGCTGGAAGATGAGACTATTCGAACGTCAGACAATTGCTATAAAGGGAGACAAAAAGGTAGAGTCACCCACAGGAAAGCCATAAGCCAAGGTACAAAACGGTCCCCAGCCCATTTGAAGACCCATATAAACGCGGAAAGGAAAGGTGCGCCGATGACGAGCATGAGCAGCCAGCCTTTTAGTAGATCGACCACGAACAGCTTCGGTGTCGTTTTGTTGAATCCGTGTTTCTCTTCTAAAACGAACGTCTGATACACTGACAAAGGTAACGTGGGGACCGTGGAAATGAGATACAATATGCCGACGAATACGTTCGACTGAAGTATCTGTAACAAGAAGTCGGTAAATTGCAAGGGAAACATAAAGCGTGTGCACAGACCTCGTACTCTGGTCCATACCCGAAACGTAGAATAGCACGTCCTGCGAGCTCCCAGGCAAAGGCGTAGACACCAAAGTGGAGCCCTACAGAGTCGAGTATCTGGTGCACAAATCCTGAGAAGAGGCTGAAGCGCGCCTTGTCGCGTCCATAACGCTGCGACTTATCGAACGTGGTAGAATCAATGTGTGCGGAAAGCTCAGCGGGAGGTGCTGTCCTTGAGTAGAGAGGGTATTGGCGCAACCTAATAAAGTATCAATGTTATGTCAGTTGAGAAAATGAGACGATGGAAATGAGAAACGAACGTGAGGTACGACTCGAATAAGTAGACGCCCCAGGAGAAAGATTGGACGTATAGTTTCCAGTCTATGGGTTCTGTGGATACCCATGCTAAATGCCTCTGCAGTGTTATCAGCTGTGAATGTAGCACCTCCATTGTCGTAGATGGTCAAGTTGCGCGCGGCGTCGCGCGGTGACGCGTACCTCTCTGCACGTCGATCAAGAACAATCGGTAAAGCTTCTCGATTTGGAAAATGTCGATCGACAGTCTGCACATTGTAAATTAGAACTTTCGTATAGAATGTGCTTTGTAGAGCAATTTCTACCCGTGACATAGATGTGATTTATCTGAACGTATATAAAATGCACAATACCAAGGAATGACGCGAAGTATTTATATGAGTTTGTAGTTAACAATTAGATCTATCTTCAAGGGTTATCTACTAGAGTTCAATAGGATAGGTGCACACTTTATAGGAAGACTGAACGAGTCTTGGAGTATCGTGAAGCAGTGTGACGAACATGAGAGACGAGGAGTGCTATATGCATACCGTCTGATAGTGGCCGGCGTGTACTGGGTAGCGAGTAAATCCGAAATAGTTTTGAACGGGCTAAAATCCTTCGAAAAATTAGTATCGACTCGGATAGTATGATAATCGAAAGTGGCAGCTCCATCTACGCCAGAGCCGTCAAAGACACGAAACAAAGTGTGCTTCGTTAGTCTGCCTGTAGATGGACTGTGCGATGCCGGCAACCCTGCAAAAACTCAGCCTTGCATCAGCGTCCTGTCGCACGCTAATGTGCAATTGAATGTATTTGCCATGATAGACTTGCAGGTCAAACCTTGTCCGTTCAAGACCGTAGAGTTTTTATTATTAGTTGTAGTACTCGACTCGGGAAATAATCCGATTCCCTGCCTTCTTTTTTCCAATTCGGCGAGCATCAGGACTCCGTTTCTCAGGCAAGATCTTGTTTACAAGGATAGCAAGAGTTCATCGTGTAACACGGTCTTCCGTTCGACTTTGCGTCTCACAGCCAATGAGCTTACCGGAGAGCTGCACTTACTGGACCAACAACGGCTGTGGCCCGGTTGTTGAGTACCTTGTTATTGTATATTCCTCACCCACATATGTTAGAGCTGCTCGCGTACAATGGCCTTCCGTTTCCTTTCCTGATTTCTCCCTGACTGGTGCACCATAGCATGGCCCGGATTAGAGCACCCACAGAAAGGCAGTTCTTCTGCGATGACGATCACAACTGCACAGCATTTCCGCAGTTACAGCATTGCACTAGATCGTGTAAGATTAGTTGAAGGGTACATATTTGGATAGACCTCTTCTTCGTTCTTACCGGCTTTTTCGACCAGGCCGACAGAAAGCGGTCAAGTCCGAGAAGGAGGGAAACGAGCAGAACCGAGATGGAGATATAGTCTGAGTGCTTTGAGCAAGTTGTTGTAAGAATGAGACTCGGAATTGTGTGTGAATAAGCCGCAAGACACGATAACGTGCATGCACAGCAGCCGGCTGCGAACTTGACGCAACTCGCCAGCAGCTAACCTCTCCAAGCTGCATCCACCGGCGTTCGCCTCGCTCACAAGTCGCCCAGTCTTTTACTGAGAGTTCTTTATTGCTTGGATACTAACCGGTTATTTCTGACTTGGTTGGTTCCTGAAATTCATCTTGGTTGGGGCTTCGAATCTAGAATGAAGGCTGTTCAAGTTTGGCTCGTCGAACTACAAGACTCCCGCAGCTGAGGGACTCGAGTGTCAATCTCTTGTCAACCCGCTTTTTTCGTCACTCCGTCTGAATCTAAAAATTTCAGCACCTGGCATATCAAAGAGACTCCGCTTGGCAATAGAGTCCAGCGCGAGCATCGCAACATCATCGGTAGCAAAGAGTTGCGTGGTGTCAAGATCAATGAAAGTCAAACTGGAGAGTCAAGAGCAGTTCATCAATTTCCTGGAACAGATGAGCTCCAGAAACATAGATTGTTGAGAGCTTCACAATCCTCTTATAGAGTAGAGTGTGTTCAGAACAATCTGCAGGCGTACGATGAAAATTTGAATAAATTGGAGTGAGGGCGCTTGAGTAGTTCGGCAAAGCACAGATGATCCGAACCGACATGGTTGAACTTACCCAGACTCGTACGACTCAGTAAAGCTCTCGGAGCAGTGGAGGAGGTTTGCGGTCACTGCGGCGCATGTGAGCATCTGTTTGATTGATCCAATTTGATCGGAGCTGTCACTTTTCAAGTTCCGACTGTAAACACAGAACATATACCAGTGCACGCATGATGCTTCCCTTGTTCCCCACGCACAATATTAATGATTCAAATTCTCTTCCTCGGGTTCAAGTTACTTCCCTAAAAATGTATAAAGAACACTTAAGGTTAAGTATTTCATGAAGGAAGCCATAGAGTCTAGTCTAAACGTGCCCAGTGTCGAATATTTAACATGCTGCAGTGTTTCCGATCTCAAAGCATCAAATCGATCCACGACTGTTCGATGGATGATGCTATCTCTCCGCAGTCAATATAAAGCAAAGTTGGAGTGACATATCCGTGCATCTCCCCACCATGGACAGTCAAGTCGAAGCTAACATGCTTAGAGTTGCGGTACAGAACATGCGCTATGCTAGTGTAAGCTCGTCTCTGCTCTTTGGTACACAACTTGAACATTCTAAAGCATCTTGCTCATTCAGTACGTGGACGGTACGAGTGTTACAGTGCTTTATTGGAACTTCTGCCATATTAATTGTCCAAATTATTCAAGTTTCAAGCATGGCTATCCTGGTGCGGTTGCTTCAATCATATGGCAGGTTTATGACTACGCTATCACTTTTGACAAAGAAAAGTCCCTTATGTGGTCTTCGCCTCGGTCATTCGCCAAAGTCATGTTCTTCCTGACACGATATTTGCCTTTCGTTGACACTTCAATTGTCATCTGGCGTGAGTGTGGAGTCATTCAGCGAAGAACTTGTCTAAGTGTCATGTACATTCCTTTCTAGAGTTATCAGAGTCGCAAATGTCCATGAAGGAGTGTGCGCTTGCATACAATGCGTCATTCTGTGAGTCATGTTGCTCTCGACTTCAATGTCAAACACTTACATCCATTTTTGAATAGGGCTACTTGCCCTGGGTATCCTCGGGGCAGAAAGTCTGAGTCTCAGCTCGATCATTTGAACGTCTTCAATATTGATCCTCAAATTGCAGTTATTCTCGCCTTTCGGACATGGGCTGTCTATGAATGCTCCCGAAGAATTGCATTTGCCCTCTCTGTGTGGACCATTATCATGCTTGTACCTATGTTAGTTTTGGGGGGCATAGGCATACACCGTTTGGGATGTGCGTAACCCTGACCTAGGTGTCGCATAACACATACACCATCAATCATGTCCTGAATTTGTCTTCCTCGCAGTCTCTCCTCTTCCATCATATGTTCCAGGCTGCTTGATAGTTTCTGGAAAGGCACACACAGCTTACATTTGGATATTTCTAGCACTGTTTGAGGCAGGTGAGTCTCAAGAACGAACTTGAACAAAGCGATCTTTGCCTGATTCGGCGTTCATAGGTGTTTTGGTGCTTATGTTGATCAAGGCTTTCAGAAATTGTCGGTCTATTAAATGACATGTATCATTATCAGATACGGAAATAAGCTAAATGACTCTTTATTCACCCAGTCAGGACTCACGGGCACTCTGAGATATACAAGAGAGTATACGCGGATGGTAGGTTCGAGATCAACTTGTATAGAGTCCTAAAACTGATGTTACTGTTACACAAGATTCTCTTTTCTACGTATATTTGTTTGGTACGGACCGTATTCTCCATCCATATTGATAGAATTTATTCTTTCTTCATTAGTTCTTTCGGCGGCTAACACTGTCGTCGCTCTCAAGCATCCGGTAAGCATGTCTGAAATGTCTACCTCTCTAATGATTGAGATGTCTCTTCTTGTTGTCTGTACCAGCCTGGTTTAGAAAACCTGCTGTCAAGGTTAGTACTTAATCACTAGTCGCCTTGATATCTTCACAGTGACTGAGAGGACTTGATACTCAACTCTTTCCTCTTTCCAGCATCGAACGAGTAATTCACTCCGTAATGACAGGGAGGATTCTCCTTAACCTACGCAAGCTAGGCGTCCATGATTGGGGAGACGACTGTGCAGAAGACGAAGCCTGAGATGGCATTGATATAACGATGACGAATTATCAGGGGACGTATGAGTCATTCTGAGGTTATATGGTCGGGATCCCTTGCATAGAGAGTAGTTACATTTCAGCTGATCGAGCCCGTCTATGTCCTGATGAGACCTCTCTAGCACCGAACAGCAAGAGACTTGAATGGTTTCAAGGTACAGTCGAGACTCATCGATAGATATTCTTCTTCGAGATCCTCAGGCACAAGTGTAGATGAACGCGTTAAAAGAGAGTAGAAACGGAAAGGATGGACAGATCACAGAAGTCCAATCATTAGCATCCACTGGCAAAGTGTCAATAGAAGCTACTTGCCTCAAAAGGCATATACTTAGGCATATATTCGCGCGTCATATATGGCAGTATATATATGTGTGTCAAAAAAAATTATCGGTTACCAGTGCTCACGAAAGATCTTGGACAACAGGCTTAGAAATGAGCAACCATCGGCAGTCGCTTGGTACACTGTAAATCTGTGAACGAGAAGCAGATCAGCGAAGAAATGAGAAGAGGATATTAGAATCGAATGTCTTGAAGGCACTTGGCAGGGACGCAAATAGAGAGCATATCAAGAGCGAGGTTGAACTTGAAAGTAGGAAGCAAGATACAAGTCGCGATAACGTGCCCGAGTCGGCCGCGGCTCGTGACTTCAAGTTCGACGCGACCGCGATCTTTTGATTCTCGAATCTCTTCTTCATCAACTTTCATTTCGCTGCTCGTCGAACATCTACATCTCACTAAGGCCCATTCTACTGATATAGGTTGCCCATTATCGTAGTAGCTTTTAGTCGAGCACGTATTTTCAGTCATCGGCCTTGACGAATGCTGTCTCGACCTAGTCGACCCCATGAAAATATCTCATTGCCAACAGCAGAACTGTGCTTATCTTTTGGTCTCAACGAGAGAACTGGACCGTAGACGAGAACGGAACACGAAAGAGGCTGTTTTTTCTGGTACCAGGCGTGTTTACCTTCCTCTTATTGTTGCTTCAGCTCCGGACCTGTACAGTGCGACAAAGCAGATCTCAAGCTCGTCAAAATTCGTCCAGAAAAGCGAGTGCCGACTCGAAGGCTTGGATGATCAGATCGTCAGGTTGACGCGCTACGTCATCTGTTGGTACCAGTCAGCCGCTCTATGATGATTATAAAATGGTCCGCGTTTCACTTTCGCCTCCCACATACCTTGACTTCCGACGGCCACCATGGTGCTCATAAAGCATTCTGTTGGCTCCAATGCCCGCTCACTGCATTACAATGCATCAAGCAAGCTCCGCTCGCACCCTCTCGTCGACAAGCAGGTCTTGTCGACGGCCACGCGCCCCTTCCTCTCTTCACTGCTGGTCATTGCCACCCGACGATGCCCCCCTCTCCGACCCCGTCCCACGGCGGCGTCATTCTTCTCACTTTATGAACCTATTGATATACTGAAAGGTCGTGCCACCTTGAATGCAGTACGTATCCGTTACTTTGCGTGCCACTCCAGCTCAACGTCTGTCTCTTACAGGGAGAGCCTTCGGTGGCAAGCACCTCCACCCTGGAGGACGATATCAGGAACTCGAGGATCTTGACATCGCTTGCCGAGACGACTGACGGTCGCTCGCTCGATGCATCGTACTTCGGTATCGTGCGTATACTCATCAGCTCGAAGACATGTCATCTGAGGCTGACATGCATGTAAGCAGATGTATAGGAACTCCAGTCTCAATTCCTCTCAAGGGTCGGAGGATCATTATGCCAATGTGTGCTCATCTCCTGTATGTACCCTTGCCCCACCATGGCTGCCACTGTACTTATCTCTTGCGCTCTCAAGGTGGTAGACGCAGTTGCATCAGGGTCCGAAGAAGCGGACGATGTGAGTACTCTATGTCGTACATAAACACTAGGGCTGACACTGTAACTTAGCTTCCTGACTTCGAACCTGATTCTCCTGAACCCGGAAATGCCAGCTTAACGTTCGATGCTGGTGTCAACGCCACAATTGTGGACCGCTTCGCCGACGTGAAGCCCGTCCTCGAGTTCGGTGAGGTCGCTCCTCCGACTATCCAGCTCCTTTCCGCTTTTGATGCCGACGCGAGCTCGGACGCCGATGGTGACTCCGACTCTGACTTGGAAGACGGTGCATCACATTCAGCCAACGCTTACCAGAATAAAAGCTTGACGGCAGATGAGGCTGTCTTGTTTCTTGACAATGTCATCTTTCCCTTCGAGGAGCCAGGGCTGCTCCTGCCGTCACTCATCCTGCTCTCGCCTCAACTGACGCCGCAGTCCTTCGCTGGACTTCACCAGTCACCGCTTGCTATGGCCGACTACCAGGACACTTTCTATGGCGCACCGGCGCCATTAGGCACGCACTCGTACATGGACCTGGCCATGGACGACGAAGTTTTCCATTCGGACTCCTTCGTTGGTTATTCTGCCCCCGACATCACGCTGGTACAGCAATGTTTTCTTGGACATCAGCCGCTGACAGTAACGACGGCTGCCTACCAACACACTGATTCTTGCGCACCCGTGCCTCGAATTATGATACCCGACATGGACCTGGCCATGGGCGATGGGGCTGCGTATCCTGCCGCCTTCGTTGCTTTTCCCACATCGACCACCGTTCTTTTCGACTCCCTTTCTAACTGCCGCTCACATGGTTACATGGAGGACGTTGAACCCATTCCTCATATACCATGGAACACTGCCGTCCCGACGTCGCTCTGGACGATTCGCGAGAGTGTTCAGATACCCGAGAATGACTACGACATCTTCGGACTCCGCTGCATGAGCTACGACGACATGGAACTATGCGAAGATGATGACATCAGGATGGCTGAAGACTCTGATGTCGATCTCTTGACAAACCTCTTTTCTTCGGTGATTCGTCTGGATATTGACTTCTGTACCGAGTGCTCAGCTCCGCAAGATCCTTTCTGCCAATGCCGTCTCAATGCTGTCGCAGATTGTATTCATTGCTCAGCACCTCCAATTCCTTCTTGCTTATGTCTTCAACTGATGGCGCATTTTCTGCCACCATCAGACCCGTTGTTGGTTCCGCCATATCCTCGCGTGGTACGGAAGATCTGGCATCCTCCGTTGCCGCTGCTGATGGACGTCGATGAGGGCCTCTCGCTGGCCGAGCTCCCGTTGCTGGACCTGTCTATTCATAATGCGGGCGTTGTGTTAGACAGGAGGCGAATGCGAAGGAAGGAATGGAGAAGCTGTAGATATCTTAGGACAGAGGGATGACTGCGCAGGCGCGGACGTCTTGAATCTTAAACGGACTCTATGCGACTCTGTAATCTGTGATAGCTGGGCTCTCCTTCGCTTCCGGAGAGCACTCTAGGGTCTCCTGTTCTTTATTATACGTCTACTTGTCCTTTTTCGTCGGCGTGTATGTCGACGCCTGTATACCTTTATGGATGAAGATCAAGTGACTGTCATTGGGATTAATATTGATTGGGCGCAGTTGAAGATGTACAAACTTCGACTCAAATCGCGCGTCGTGTCACGAGGACGCGGCTGGAACGCCTTTCTTTTGGCAGCTTCAGGTGCCGAGCTCTTCTAATACTTAGCACAACCACTCCTTTCTCTGACGGTTCTTAAATTCGAAGGACGTTCCTTCATTTCTATGCAAACGAAGACTCGACAATGGTTGAAGAGGTTTGCAATCGTCTTCGTTGGAGAAAACGAGCGATGATGACATAAACTTTCAGCGTTTAGTCTAAGAGCGTTTGATGGAGCTCATTCAATACATTTTCTCGTATCTTTTATCCTATGATCAGCAGGATAATCTCACATTTGTGGCTTGGCACAGCCCTCCTCGACTGCAGGTCAATATTAATGAGGGAGACACGCAAAGGTCCAACCGCTAGTCTCACATTCACGCCGAGGCTATGGGCTGCACTACATGCCCCATTATGCGGAAGTGAGGTCCCGGATAAAAAAGCAAGAGAAGAACGATTCGACCAAGTGTCACCTTATCATGGACAGTCAGCCTGATGTTGCTATGCTCTGAGTCGCGATACAGCGCATGCGGTATGCTGGTCCTTCATTGCACGTTTTGCGACTTCTTAAACTTCATTAATTACCCAGTATGTCGACGGTACGGGTGCTGACTGTCCTATTCAAGTCTCAAGCATGGCTGTTCTGGTATATGCTTCGCCATTTCAGTTGAAATTAAGATTGAATAATATTTCTTTTCGTAGATTTATGACTACATAATAACTTTTCATGACGAAAATTCTCTGATGTGGTCTTCGCCATGGTCTTTCCCGGAAGCTATGTTCCTTCTGACACGATACCTGCCCTTCTCCGACACGTCCATTGTATGTACAACAGCTACGAGCACATATTCTAAAACTCCATCGAATTTCTATCTGGCCAAGGCAAGTTCCGGCCCAGAATTGACAAGGTCACAAATGGCCGCAAAAGAGTGTATGTTTGCGCACGAAGCCTCATCCTGTGAGTTGGGCTTTCTCTATGTTCTATTGTCGTCTACTTATCACCTCTTTTTCATAAGGGCTGCTTGTTCGAGGTATCTTCGGAGCAGAAGTCTCTCTACCATGTCATCTATCCAGTTCATCGTCTGATTCTCGACTAATTCTTGCCGTCAAAACATGGGCAGTCTATGATTTTTCCCGGAGGATTGCACTTTCCCTTTCTCTTTCAGCTTGTGTCAATCTTGTACCAATGCTTGTTGCTTCGGGCAGCAGCGTGCTGACTCTGTGTTGTGCATACTCATTACAGTTTGTGACTGTAAAGCACTTGCCTTTTGGATATCTATATTCTGTCTTCGCCACCCAGTTGTGCCTTTGCTGTCGCATCTCCCCGGCTGCCTGATAGTTTCCGGGAAACCATACGCGACATATGGTTGCCTGTTGTTGGCAGCATTCGAGGCTGGTAAGTTTCACGAATGTGCTTAAGCAAAGCGACCTTTATTGAATACACTTCCACAGGTATCTTTCGCTCATGTTGAGCGTAAAATCAACCGTCAAGGATCTCGGATTCACGTCTCGATATAGGATGTAAGCTAATTGTCTTCGCTCTCTTTTAGACAGAGTCCAGGGTCATACTTATATATATATATGAGACTCTACGCGGATGGTGAGCTCGAAATCAGTTCATGAACGCAAGTTACATGATGTTGCAAGAGTTGATTTTGTTCTTAGGCTCTCTTTTCTATATGTGTCTTTTCGGTATGGTCAATACTACTCGTCAGATCATAAGCATTGATATATTGTTTCGTCAGTGCTTTCGACAGCTAATGTCGTTGTGATTTTCAAACATTCGGTAAGAGTTTTCCAGTTATCTACTTCTAGCGTGCCTGATTCGTCGAACCATGTCATCTGGATTAGCTTGGGGTATCGAACCTGCTTTCAAGGTTAGTTTCCATTTTCTTAGTATCTCGAGACACGGAAGGATACAACCTTATGCTTAACCTTTCCTTGCTTACAGGATTGAACGAATGCCCCACTCTGTAATGACCAGGAGATTCTTCTCGACATACGTAGATTAGGAGTTCATGATTGGAGAGAGAATCATGTAGAAGATGACACCTAAGGAGTCGTTCATAAGACAGCTTGCTATGGGAATGACGAGTGACTCTCAGGTCCACCCCAACCCTTTTATAAAGAACAAGGTAATCGTATGCCAGCCGTTCAAAGGCTACTGTAGTTTTCACATGTACACCACAGCTTATGATTCGAGACCAGGTTCTGTTTACATTTACAACGCGTGTGACAATAGATAAATACATATATCCCACAAAACAGCGCAGGAATTAGGAGAACCGTTACTCGACAATTTAGGCAACTATGTTACTGTCTGCCAGTGTGCACTGATCAGCGCTCTCCGACGAAACCGGATTGCGTGCAAACTCCATGTTGGCGCCAGCTCGGACTCCAACAGAGAATGTATCCAATCCAAGTTGACGTCTCGTGCCCAGCTTGCGTAGGTTCAGGATGATCCGAGCCGTCAAGACGGAATGAATCACACGCTCTATTCTGGATAGCACTGTGAATAAGTTACGATGACTTCTGGGAAGCTGAGATACTTACACTGAGAGGAGATTTATGAGGTCGGCCTGATTAGCAGAACAGTCGTAAATCAGCTGGGAATTTTATGCATTCGCGCAGCTCAAACAGGAAGGCTCACAGAGGAAGTCAGTATGACAATGACGTTAGCCGTAGATAGGATGAAGAGATAAAAGTAGAATATCGAGCCTTAACATCTGAAATCAGCCTGCATATCATCTTGAATCAGACTGAAGAACTGACCATCTTTAAAAACAGCTTTGAAGACAGCTGAGTTTTTATGCATCCGATCTGTAGGTGAAAATCATGTTTCACGTTAGTCCCGTCACCGCTAACTCATGAGTTTTGAGTAGCACACAGTTTTTGACAGCTTTGGTCACCATAAGACCCAATATAGCTAAGAAAAGGATGTGTCAGGCGTTTAAAGTATCCCAGAATAAAGACGGATGCACCTGCTTCGAAGACCATCAGAAGGGTCCAGCACACGAATACAATGGGACTGCCCGAAGTTAGATGACAACCTGAACCAGGGACATTCACGGGTAATGGCCCATCTTCGAAGAAAGGCAATTGAACTCCACGTCAGTATGCCAATTTAGAGGCGCAAGTGCAGATGGCACTCACATCGCAGAGAATCAAGAAACATATGCCGAGGCTGGCCATATTCGGCACCCAGGTGATAATGGTCCACACTACCAGACCAATAGCTATTGCACGTCGCTGCTCGCAGACAGCCCACATTCGCAGCATAAGAATGACTTTTGTATACGTTGCGGATGAGTATATATAGTTAAAAAGATAACGATACAGGCTACTTTCTGCGATCAGAATGCTTTTGAGAAGCAACCCTATATTGACGAGAAATCAATGACAAGTCTCCGGGATACCGCGGCGGTTCAGCTACTAACACCCAGTGCTTCTGTAGACAAATGCACAATCCTGTGGTGTCATCTGGGACTTGAGCAATTCTTAATCGCGAAGGCAGTTAGAGATTTCCGCTGGAGCGTAGTTTGATTCACTCACGCCATAGTATAATGGTAATATCTATGAACGGCGCGTATCTCGTTAGTAGAAACAAGACTTTTATTACAGACCCCGATGAAGGCCATATGGGAGTCTTCTCCGCGTTGAAGGTGAGCAAGAAGTCGTAAATCTAGGAAGCATATTAGAGTCTGGTTCAGCAGGTGAGGACCCTTACCGTACCAGTATGGTGCAACTGCAGACTTGAGGCGGAGAAACCCAGAGCAACAGAGCTGAGTCAATATAATACTAGATTTAGAAGTGATAGGCCGTACCATCGACATACTACAGACCAAATTTCATCAGGGAATTGTCGCGCAGCGATAAGAATCTGCAGCTGACTCACGTTCGACAAGCGATTATGCTGCAGTGTGGTATTCCACTGGGTGAGATCAGATGGGCTAGCCATTGTCTGGTATCGGAAGAGCACGAAGTCGTTCTGAGGTGGACGTCAATGGGTGCCCTTCTCTAGTACGATGCGAAGGCAATATACTTGAGATCTCGAGTACACTGCATTGGCTTTGAGATACCGCTCCTTTCGTGATCAGCACGAGTTCTGTGAGGCCATCAGGCTGTGATGATCGATTGTGCATGGGGCCTCCTTCAGCACAGATCGTGAGTTAAGGCGGCGATGGACAAGGTTCCTGGGCTCGGTAGAGTCACAAGCTATTCTTGGAATATTATACAAATGAGGATCCCAGTGTTTTGACGAGAAAGACGTTGCTGGCGTCCTTGAACGTGGAATCCGACTTCAGATTTGATTTGTTACAGTGGAGTTCTCTCTATCAGCTCGAGGTGAGCTATGTTCGACTGCTTTAAGGTGTAAAGAGAGTTCATGATCAACTCAACTGATAACTCAGCACGGTCTTCATACATCACAAAGAAGCGGGTCTGAATCTTGAGCGCGGACAAACCACGGACAACCTTCGCCTTTCTGCATCCAGAAGTGAATATCGCAGTTTCAAGACCATGCTTGATATGGGAGCCTTTGAAGCTTGCTGCACCGCCGAAACTTGTATTCCGTTGATCTTCTTCATGCTTGAAATCTTCTGATCGGCGATATTACTGGCACGGAAAGCTGCAATATAATGCAGAGGATAGCGGCGAGCCTGAGTAATATATAGTCCATTATAGAGCTCTTACTTCGAGGGCCCAGATAGAATCAGTGGGCATGCCGAGGTGTGTGTGTTCAAGTATCAGCCTGAGGACCATCCAAGTTCGACCGACGCATGTCCAAAAAAGTAAATGATCGTCACGTTGTCGAACGCGTCCAACTTGTCAGTCAGGCACGGCGCATCATGTCGACACGGTCAAAGGCGGCCAGCTCCAATCGCAGCTTGTTCAGCGACCGCCATGGCAAACGTTGGCGAGGTTGGAAACGCAGCGCTTGACGCGGAAGCAGCTGCTCTGCTCTCGGCGAGCGAGGGTTTCGACCATCTCTTCTCGAACCGGCTTGCGGAGGCGCGCTCACAATTTGCAGCGGACGGCACTCCATTTCACTTACTTGGGCTGGGCGCATGCGCCTTCATGGAGGCGGCCCTTGGAATGGAGGTGCGGAATTCTCTTTTACTATAGCATTAAGGGCTGAGAAGTTTTCACTAGGTCGGACTGATGGGAGAGGCCGCACGGTGCCTCAGAGAGTCTGAAGCAGGTGCGAAGAAAAGCAGCAAGACGGTGAAGTCGGAAAATGGCGGAAAGAGTTCATTTCCTCCAGGAATTGAGTTCGAGATTTTACAGGCGGATGCCATCTTGCTTCAAGGACTGGTCCATGCTTTGAGGTCAGTATAGCGCCAACCTCTGCGACGTAACTAACTTAATTAATTTAGCGAGTCTTACATGGGCTATCTCCAATGCATGTGAGTATTTTCAGTTCTATATTGCTCCTCGTACTCACTGTAAATCCGAAGTTACTCTCTGAATAAGTAGGCATATCCAATTATGCTATCGAGCGCTTTATTCTCACATGCACGTTTAGTGCACACTCAAAATTCACCAAGTATGTATCTTCAAATGAGCTACTTGGCGATCGCTCACGGCCTTCCCAGACTGTACAAAACAGTCTTCCCCACCGGCATCGACTTCTACATGACACCCGCAACAACACCTCTGCCTTCTCGAAATCCATCAACGCCGTCTTTAGCCTCTGTCGATTCCTCGCGGTCTACAACTGAAACTATTTTGGTGCCGTCTACACCTTCGAAGGGCGGCTCTTTCTTTGGACGCTGGGGTCTTTCCGCACCAAGTAGTCCTCGGCCGCCTCCGAAGTCGCTAGTTGACCCGGAAGGACCGGTGGAGGAGTTAATCGTATCCGGCGCAGCTTTCGGTATACAATGTAGTCCATATACCCATTCTACTTCTAAATTCTAATATTTCGTAGGCTTCGGACTCTTTAATCTCGTCTTCTCTCTCCTTCCCGCAAAAGCGAAGTGAGCGACGGATGCATGGGTAGTAAGACGCGAAGGCTAACGTTGTGACTAGGACTGTCGTCGGGTTATTTGGTTTCCAGCATGACCGGCGGTTGGCCTTGCAAGCACTTGCTGTTTCCGCGGCTCGCAAGGATGTTCATTCTACTTTTGCTGGGTGAGTCGGCACCTTCACTACGCAAGCCCTTGCAGCTCATCTCGTCTTTCAGATTGACTCTTATGACATATCATGGCGTCGTGCTCCTTCTTGCCGGCTATCAGGCGGATGAAGCTCACATAGTGAAACAGTATAAGGCTATTGTAGAGAGGTACGCAATCTCTGATCACTGTTGACCGTAATATTCCTAAAATACACCCTTTAGTACGATTTCTCGCTATCCGGACGGTGCTCTATGGATATTGAACCGAGTAAAACAAGCTCCATGTTTTTCAATGGCAAAGTCCCTGAAGCTGCTTTACTCAGGCGAAGATTTTACGGATGACATTTGATCCCGAAGGCGCAATAGCTGTTCTCCAAGACGGTCTTCGACCGGGGAGGCTGGGCCATTTCCAGCAGGCGGACGCACTTGTCAGTTTAATTGTGCTATGAGCATGCAGGCTTTTCTAACATTACTTTATAAGCTGGTTTTCGAGCTCGCGTGGACACTCCTTTCTCAGAGACGGTACCAAGAGGCCGCAGACATGTTCCTGCGCATGACGGAGATCAACAGCTGGTACGTAGGGTATGGATCCAAACGATGTCCGGGACTGATCTCGTTGATTTTTTGTAGGAGTCACGCAACATACTACACTATCGCAGGCGGTGCGTTTCCCGTTATGCGCAATCTAATATAACTAACTTCGCGGAAAAGGCTGCTACGTATCGTTGGGGAACCGTGTCAAAGCGAAGAAGCTCTTCGACAAAGTCCCTGTGCTGCTAGACAAAAGGAAGATGGCTGGTAAGGATCTGCCAATGGAGGTTTTGATCAGGAAGAAACGTACGTATTCTGCTGATCATATGTTGCAGTTTCTGACAATGCCTTGGTAGTTGAGTTCTACAAGGCTAAAGCGGAGCGGAATGGAGCAAACGAGTCTGCGTACATTGATTATATGAAAATAAGCCCTGCTGATGGTTAGCCTTTTGTTTATACTCGTGCTGGCATAGCTAATCAACGTTCATCGTGCAGAACTAGCGATCTGTGAGTTTAAACAGGTTTCTTATCGCTTGGCAAGACTGATGTTCTTGCTTCAGTCTGGAATACACATCAGCGAACTACCAAAGAAGTCGCTATGGAACACGTCAAGGAGCTCGCGTCCTACTCTCCTTCCGTCGCCATCACAAGTTCATACATTACGTTACCTGAGCCGAAGACTACCAAGGATCTTGACACCGCAGATGAGCTCGCGGTGCGCTCGCTTATCCTCGGTATCGTACACCGCACGCTAGAGGACTTCGCATCGGCGCGGAGATTCCTTACGGATGCGCACAACCGACACTCGGAGATTGTGGATAGCAAATGGGTCGGCGGCGTCGCGCTGTTCGAGCTGGCTGTACTAGACTTGAAGGAGGTTGAAGCTCGTGAGAAGGCTCAGGCAAGCTCAGATCAAAATGAGTTCAGAGCGGAGTGGAGCAAAGCACTGAAGTCGGCGGGCGAGAGGCTGGACAAGGCGATAAATATATCTGGGAGCAGCGTGGACCTGTCGTCGCGGCTGGACGGTCGGATTAACATGCTGAAGGATGAGATTGCGATTAAAAAGGAGATGCTTGACCTTCGATCTTGAGAACTATGGACATTTTAGATTACTCGTCCATCTGTATTTAATTGTTATTCCTTACATAACCGATCTTCACGCACTGACGCGTCGTTGGACCGCCGCGCGTCCTCTGTAGGCAGTCAATGTTGATACAAGTTCTCTCTTCTCTACGACGTCAACATGGCTGGCGCATCTGTATATCATGGAGCAGGCTTTGACTTCTCGAACCATGTTCGGTATGTTACTTACCTGCTTCAAGCAAGCAGATACAGAAGTAATAACCAGAAATGCAGGAACACCTACATACAGGAGAAAGGCCTACCGTTGCCAAAGGCAACGAGCACGGGTACAACCATCGTTGGGTGTCTCTTCAAAGACGGGATTGTACTAGGTGCGGATACGCGAGCGACGGAGGGAGATATCGTTGCAGACAAGAACTGTGAGAAGGTGCGCGTTTCGTACGTATCATCCGCGCCACGATGAAGTAGCTCACGAAGGCATGCGCGGACAGATCCACTACATCACGGAGAACATTCGCTGCTGTGGAGCGGGTACTGCTGCGGATACGGAATTCACGACGGCGATGATCTCGAGCAACATGGAGTTGCATGCACTCTCGACGGGACGAACCCCGCGCGTTGTTACCGCCATGACCATGCTTAAACAGCATCTGTTCCGGTACGTTACGTCTTCAGTATAATGAATTATCTGGTTTCATATGCGTACAGGCATGGCGGGCAGATTGGTGCTGCGCTCGTGCTGGGCGGCGTCGACTCGACCGGCGCGCACCTGTTCACCATTGCTCCACACGGCTCGACGGATAAGCTGCCATACGTGACCATGGGCTCTGGCTCGCTCGCTGCCATGGCCGTATTCGAGAGCTCGTGGAAGCCGAACATGGAGCGCCAGGAGGCGCTCAACCTCGTCGTCAGCGCCGTCTCCGCGGGTATCTTCAACGACCTCGGCTCGGGCTCCAACGTTGACGCGTGCGTGATCACGAAGGACCACACCGAGAACTTGCGCAACTACCGCAGGCCGAATGAACGCGTGCAGAAGGAGAATACATACAAGTTCCGCCGCGGGACGACGGCGTGGACGAAGGAGAGCGTGCGCAAGTTTGTTGTTGACGAGACAGTAGTGCCTCTCCCTCCCGCAGTCTCGGCTGGCGGCGATGCGATGGATATCAGCTAAATTTAATGTATTTCGTAGCTGGATATATGCTTGCACCAATCCATACTAACAACTTCTGGTGTGATGTACGCTTCCTTTCTAAACTCAAATTTCTAGGTAAAGCGATGAAGTGGTGAAATTGTCGATGCACAACGGATCATATATTAGCACAGGAGTCGGTATACGAACACATGGGAGATAAGGGATTTGAACAACGCTGTTGCTCATCCATATAGCAAATCAGTCCGACACATAAGAACAACACTCCGGAATATCACCCGCCGCGCAGGGAATATATGCTACTCATTAAGGAGGACTATGTGAGAGGCACTTCAGTGCTCGCGAGACTTCCTGAGTCGCAGAACGTGAGCGCATGGCATAAAAAGAAACAATCAAGCAAATACCTGTATTCGCCCTCGGCTGCGACGCTGAGTTCTTCAATGTCGCCCTGGATGGCGTTCAATGCTTCCGCCGCGGCGGAATGATAAGCGAGTTGTGCCTTGACGAGCTCGTTGAGGTCCTTCAGCGGCTCTGGCTATGAGAAGGAATAGAATGGCACAATGTCAGTATCCAAATCCAAACAATACTCAGGTTGGAAAACTAAACGCACGTTCTCGAGGACGGTTTTCATGAGGGTGATCGCAACTTCCGTCTTCTGCACAAGGTCGTCCTCGGCGTTCTCAACTTCGAGTCGCGCCTGCTCCTGCTTCGCGGGGCCTGCTGTCTTGAACGCCTGCTTCGCGGTGTCAAGCTCGAGCCGCGACGCTGCGACTGCCTGGCGCGCCTTGAGCGCAACTGCAATCGAGTTGGTGAGAGTCTGCTGCCACGGCTGCAAGAACTGCGAGCGGATGGCACTGTCTTGCGCTACGCGTGCCGCCGCAATCTTGAGAAACAGATAGGCATGTCAGTAAAGAGATGTAATGCAAAACAAATGAGTTTATATGTGCTCGTACCTTATCCCACGCACCCGCGTAGTAGGTCATCGCCTTCGCGAGCTTATCCTCGCCCCCGGCGCCGTTATCCTGTAGGGACTTCGCAGCAGTCGTCGCCGCGCGTCCAAGTGCATGAGGAAGTGTCTTGTGCTGCACAGGCGCAGCCGCGACGGGCGAGGGCGCAGGCAAGTTTGTGCCCTTGAGGTTTGTCGCGGCGAAGTTGGTGAGTCCATGCCCGATGTTTGTCGACAGCTGCGCAAGCGACTCCTGAATCTGCGTCGGATAGTCGTATGACTCGGTTTCGTAGACTTTGGTGATCCTGGTGTCATCCCTTTGTTAACTTGTCCATATAAATTATAGAGTAAAGAGCGTACTTGAGAAGAGAAAGGTGTGTCGCGCGGAGCGCGTCGACACGCGCCTCTAGGTCCCTGTACTCTGTAAGACCAACACCGATGAGCATAATTAGTTTCATACAGACTAAAGACTACGTTACGCACCCTGTGGCAATTCGGTGATCTCTTCAGGCGCAATTTGTCCAAGACGCTCCCTGGTTGCCTGCACCGACGAGTTGAAGCCCTTGGCCAGTTTAGATGCAGACTGACCAATGTTGAGGCTCGCGAGGTTGGATTGTATCTTGCTCCAGCCTTCCATATTGTCTGGCAGAAGCGGCTGGGATGACGGGGTGGTGGTCGAGGGGAAGATATACAACAGATGCAATAAGTACACTCAAAGCTGGATGATTGCGGTGCTCTGGGCGCCGTTTGATTCAAGCCGGCCTGCATTGTCCGTACATGACTAAGCAGCATATTTAGCCATGAAACAAATTTAAATATTTTAACTCCCTGCTACTTATATCTACGTTACAAGCAAGAAAATGCAGAAGATGCATGTCAGGTTCGGAGAACAGGTCCAACTGAAGAGAATAAACAATCCGACGAAGCTATCAGGAGTGTAAGAAGGCGTGACCGCGTTAATCGTGTACAAATTTAAAGCAACCAAGATGCCGTTGAAAACACGCTCAGAAGGAGTCTAGGAGAAGAGAACTCCTGGGTGGTCGTCTAAGTATGCGCCGCTAATGGTTCATCCTCAAGCCAAGCGCCGCCAATGCTGCCAGATACAATGAGTTGCGCGCCACGACTACGGAAGAATCTTCTCATCCTACTTTTCCAGGTGAAGCACTGTCACCCTCGCCGCGTAGGACTGAGCTCCTCCAGGTTGTAAAAAGGTCGACGCAAGATTTGATGAGGATCTGGTAAGCACATACATGCTGGCGGTATGCAAGCTGAGAATCTCCATGCGTAGGAGGTACGCTCCGTCCTCAAGATCCTCAGGAATTATGAAGACCCACTTCCGTACCGCGCCGACAAATTTTTAAATGATTTGAGAAAAGACATCTATAGTTGCACGAGTCCCATTCACCATAAGTTCTCCTCTGTCCATAGTGTCGAGAGCGACGCATTGTGACTGTTTTGCTGGATCTTCACCCATGACCCGTCCTCGAAGAAGTCAGAGCATGAGCCATTACACTTCGCTAGGAACATGTAAGCATAGCTAGTCAAGATCTATCCCTTGGAAGGAAAAAATTAGAGCCTACGCCATGACATGGCCTGGATGGGCACTATACGCAACGTACCGTGTCATTCTTTTCAAAAGGCCTTCCGTAATGTCAGCCTCATCCTGCAAAATTGTGATGCTGCTTCTCAGAGATCAACTTGCACGAGTAGCGGTTTGATGTTAACCTCAGGTATATGGATCATTATGACCGATTCCCAGTTACCCACGACTTATATCACAGGGAGAGTAGAATGGACAGCCGGGCCGCAGAAAAGTTATTAAGACTCAAGCACTCAAGTAAAGAAAGGATATCGATCAGGATTCAGACGACTCGTCAGTTGGCAACTTGGCTTTTTCACTTTTCTTCTCCTGTTGACTCGGAACCGAGACGCAGGTGGAAGAGCTTCTTGATTTCGTTTGACATAATGGCTTCCGCTCTCAGTCCAAGCAAGCACAATATGGACGCAGCGGACCACACGAATGAGTACAGGCAAATTACAACTTACAAGAGTCAGAGGCAGAGCGTTACCGACACTTCTTATCTTCCTACCATCATCATCTCGATCGTGGGAAAGTAACTAAACTGCTAAACCTCTTTCTATCGCAATGGACAACAAGATGTTGACCAGGGCGAAAGCGTCTCTACATAAAACCAAGTCGTCTCGTTCCCTTGCCGATCACAAGGACCCCACTAAATGTGAGGAGTGTAAATCGGATCTCCCCTACCATAGTCGTAGCTATGTTAGCGGTGCAACCAAATTATGTGTCGTTTGTGGCCGCGATAAGACCTACAACCACAACGATGCCGTCTGCGAACATGTACAGAAGAATCGTGTCGATTGGTCCCCTGATATCGAGGCGGACGCTCACGCCGCCGCTCTGCGCAAACAAGGAGACCTTCCGCCGACGCCCGTCGCCGAGTCTCAAAACTCTCTAAAGCGCTCTAATTCAGAAGAGGAGCATACAGCTATCGCGCCCCCTACGCGCATTGACGACGCTATGGATGCAGACGACCTGTACATTCCTGACGAATTTGCCAGCCAGGCCCCTCAAGTTGACACATCAGAGGTCGAATATGAAGATCCGGCGATCGCCGAACGAGTTTCCGACTCTTTCACACAGCTTACCGAAGAAAACCATACAGCATATGACCACTTTTCTCACTCAGCCTTCGTGGACCTCTCCCACGCCTTGGTACAAAGACCCTGTTTTAGCCGGTAAAGCGCTGGCGGACATCGGATCTAACCTTGTAATGTGGATTAGCAAATCTCATATGTTCGATGACAAGACCATCAAGGAAAACAAGGCCAACGAAGGTCTACAGGCATTCCATTCTTCCTACCACATCCACACCCCTTCATTTAAGCACATCTTTGACGATATTCAAAGTTCCGCCCAAGCCATTCGCGACCAGGAAATAGCAGATAATATGCGTTCCATGTCTCGTTCCATTCAAGCTCTTTCTTCTCTTGTTACCAAATTGGCTGATAAAACTAACAACATTGAAAAACAGATATCTCATTCGGTATCTTCAGCTAAACTGCAGTCTTCTTCTACTAACCAAACACATGTCAAGTTTCTTCCAGACCCTATTGGACCTCGGTTTGTACACGACAACC